>OZ026843.1:30183043-30426102 GCA_964023205.1 Lutraria lutraria
TATACATTTAATTTTGAACTCTTTAGTAATGTACTGAAATATTAACGTTTTTGAAATAAACCACGAAGGCCCCACAGAATTCCATGCAATGACGAGACACCATCTACCTGGTACACGTTGTACGATCAGACTGAGATATTACTAGTTTACCTAAATGTGTACATTGCTATTTACGATCCATTCATCTTTCTATAAATAAGAATTTTACGTTGATTTAATTTTAAAAGTGTAACTTGAGTCGAAGTATATATTAGAAGAATACCAAGTTCATTTTAATCCTTACCATACAGTGACGGGTACAACTTTATTTAAAGCGACCTCGACATACATTTTTTCTCACTCCTTTTTTAATTGTTTACTTTATCCTGTTGTCAAATCCTAATCTGGAAATTTTCAATAGCAATATGCACGTTATGTAAGAAACAATTTTTAAGAACAAATGAAGTACATGTACAACATATGGTTGCTTAACACGCGATAATGTTTATCATATTATTTTTACAAGCAAAAGAAAATGTTGTCATACAAAATATATTATTGACTGTAATGAAAATATATATGTTTAGAATATTAACATAAGACATTTGCATTTCAAAGTCGACTGAGTATAAATGTATGTGTGTAAGTACATGTACTCAATATTACAACCTGACGAAGGCCAACATGGCCGAAACGTTGTTTAATAAACAACATTTCTTACTGAAGTTAGTACTTCTTCTTTACCAATATATTTCAATATGGCTACATAATACCAGTTTGGGACAATAGACTGCTAATAATATACCGACATTGACATATACAACAAATGTTTTGTGACTAATATGAATACAAATTCGTACTAAAGCCTAAGAACTCTGACTCAGTATATTCGAGGTTCCAATATCACTTATACTGCGCAAAACGATCTGTTTGATTCTCGAAGATTTTTCTACCGTTTGATACATTACATAATTATACGTATTTACTACTTGTAGTTAAAGAACGTGCCTTTTCAGACTTACATGTATTTTTTAAACCCCGGCTGTAACTATGGAGATGTCCCTCGAAATTGTACGAATTATTTTTATCTGTCGTACTTCGACAATAAACATGAACAAGTGAAGAAGAAAAAACACGTTTATTCACTCTTTAAATTATTTTTATATACGTAATAAAAGACAGCTAGATGATACACTATTGTTCTTACAAGTATGTATGTATCCAAAGTTAACAAAAAATAATATCATGTTGCTGATAATGTCTATAAATTTGTGATAAGTCCGCTTTAATGTGTTAACGACTTGTAATATATGTATGAGATTTCATTACATTCGTCAGTTTTCTAGTGTTCATCAATAAGAATACTGTACAATTTATTTTTATATGGGAATCGTTGACAACGTTAACAGTTCGACTTAAAAAGCCGACGATGCGAGATGAGATAAGATCGTTGAGAATACGCTTGTCTAATTGGATAATATTGTAACATCACAAGGTCACGCGAGGTCACACACTGTCACGTTATCTTGCGAGACTTAAGCTTAGTAGTCTGTCAAAATTTTAATAAAGTAAGGAGCGTTTTGGAGAGGGTCTGATAAAAGTTTGCACGGAATATCAGCAAGTGATCTTATATCGTGAAGTTTATGTTCTATCTCAGTACAAGTGAAACCTTTGTGATTTAATTGTGAAATATTTGTCAGTATGAAAAAAGGAGATTGACTATTAATAAATAATACGGTATTTATGATCTATATAAATGGATTTGTATAAAAGAAAACGTTTCAGTTACGGATATTGAGGTATATGCAAGTGTTTAAAGGCATTTCTTTGATTACTTTTGGTGTTATTTGATATGAACAAACATAGGAACTTACTATGAAATGTTGATTCTACGCCGCCAACATTGTCCACGCTGTTTGTAGAACGTGTTATGTATGATTTCAATTTTATGGATTTATATCTAATGATCTCCTTGGATATTTATTTTATCAGGTACAGTATTGTTCATCTTTGAATCCAGATCGTTATTTTATGTGTGGTCTTCTTGTGTATTTTTTCATATCATTTTAATGGCGTCTCTTTAAACAAACCATGGTTTCTCTGCAAACAAGGTTCTAAATAAAACCCCAGTGTTTGGTACGACAAGATGTTTGTACTTTCCATTGTCAACTAATTCAAGTATATTATTACATTTTCTTAAGGTCATCGTGCATAAACGTATTGATGAAAGGACGAAGTCATTGATTACAATTATTTTTCAATAATACGAACTGAATCTAAATGCCACACTTGTTCAGGACGTTTTAATTGTTGGTACGTTTCACCCTCAAGGCGACATTTCAGCGACATCCTTTCATAAAAAAAACACACAATCTGTAAACCAAGGCTAACATGTTATATGTAGGCATTTTTTAAACAAATAGTAAAAATGATTGAATACAATGTTTAGAAAAGAAATAATGAAATCTGTCATTTGTTCAAGTTATTAGACGTTCTAATGGTTATACCAGTTCGTGTACCACGTTATACAATTAAAAGCCAGACTCACACCGAGTCATAGTGCCGTGTTAACTGTAAAATTGGGCTCAGAAATCAAGAAACAGTGCCTTTCTTTTTGATACTGATGTTCTCCTGTGATATCTGACCCTTGTTAATGGATCTTTTTTGGTTATTGTAATTATATACATCAACTATAAATACTTTATAATGCCAGATACAATTACATTATGATTTTCAAAATACAGTTTTCCAAGCGCATAATCTTATCTAATATTTATAGCAAACACAACTTAGTATTTTCTTTTCTTTCACATTCTACAGTTCAATAGTTTAACATAAAATGACATCAAAACACTGAACAACATATGCCTGACAGATTTCAACTATAGCTACCAGTTGTTGTTAAAATATTATATTCTAAACATGATTACGATGAGTTGTTCATCTAACGATCTCTTACATACATGAATAACCACATGATACAGCTGGTGTTATTTTACCATACGTGAAAGTCGTATTTTAACTACTCCTAATTTGGATTTGAGAAACTCAGCATGTAATTCATGCATTCACTTGATTGATTCTTTTCATCGTGTTATATTTTATACATGAACTTAATTTTCCTTCAAATCTAGATATATATTTGTACACAGTATTTGAGTAAAGCTTGGTTTTTGGAGCGATCACAGTAAATGTATTGTTAGATTATATCTCATGGACCGATAGTTCCACTTATCAACACGACCAATCTGATAAAACAGTCTGATTAATGAATATCAGACACATCTATTACCTTTTATCACGTGCTCTAATCACTCCGCATTATGTTTTGGAAGCCCAAATTTGGCAACAGGGGCGTACTAACTTGCAAATATCTGAGGTAGAAATTTCTTCTACAATTCAAATTTACTGATACATATATTTTGAAATCAGCACTAGGATTATACTACATGTATTTTGTTAGAACCCTAGTTAACTACAGTACATCCTTACTAAAGCAACGCCCTTTGGAAGTAGCAAAATTATGTTGTTGTTGGGAGGTTGTTGTTCTAAAGAGGTTATATTAATACTAGTAAATTAATCGTGCAGTTGGAAAAATCATGTTGTTAAAGAGAGGTTGTTGCTGAAGAGAGAGCCGCTCAGAAGATGTTGTACTCTACTTACAAAGTAAATATTTCACTACGTTGATGATACATATATATTAAACAAGTGAAAACACTCCATATGGTATTACAATCATATAGTAACGAAGCTGTAATTGTTTTAATTCCTAGACATAAATTACTTGAAGTTTCCGCTTGAAGTAAGTGACGTGATGATTTATGTCAATGTAACAGATGTAACTGATGTTTCATTAATTAAGCTGGGCTCTAAACAAGCGGCATACTTCTCTTTAAGGTTGACTGCGTTATATTATATTTAATATATTTAGCTGTTAATATTAATGTACAGTACCGCATCCAATAAAGTGTGGTTATGTTTTTTTTTCTTGAAAATTCTTCATATTTTAAGAAACTTTTAACTCCACATTGTCTTATATCTGAGCCTGAGATAGCTAAGACTGAGACATTAACTCGGGTCACGTGATTAATTCCTCGGATGTTGGTTGCATAAGAATGTCTGTCTGTTTTATATTAACACAGACAGACGCGTAGGTAAAAACTGCTTTAATTAATCTCTGGATTTGGTAGGGAATAGCATTTTAATTCGAATCTAACCAAAACCTGAAGTTATAAACGGTACAAAGTGTTTTTATCGTCAACATCAAGTAAGGCTCACATCGTTTATGTTCTCATGATCGCAATACTTGAGTCCTGGCGAGGGAGGGGGGGGGGGGGGGGGCAAATATATAGGATCAAATGTATGTAAGAAGTACTATGTACAAGATATCTAATCCACTGTGTCATTTTTACAACCATTGCAGCTATCCTGGAATTTACTATTCTACTAAGCTCTACCCTGCAATGGTCTGTCTCCGTACTTTGCACCCTACCACTATATTCCAACGTATGGTATAGTCTCCTATGATGCCTCGATCTATTGTAATCCACATTACTATATTCCACCATATGGTATAGTCCGACCTATTGTGCACCATACCATTATATTTCACCGTGTGGTATAGTCTCCTTAGATGTCTCGATCTATTGTGATCCATATTACTATGTCCCACCGTATGGCATAGTCTCCTTGCATCCCCCTATTGCCCCAGGTCCCTTTTACACCTGTTTCTATGCTGCACTGCTACTCTATGTTCCATAATGTATATATACGCCCCTGTCAGTTACTCTATGTTCCATAATGTATATATACGCCCCTGTCAATGTACGAGTATATTTACACCCTACTTTTCTGGACTCTTAAATTATGGAAGTTCTACATAAATGGTTGGCCTGTTGGTCTGTTTATACCTTGTAATACAATGTGATCATCATAGATACATATCATACTTCAATCTGATCTAATCAACCCGATATACATCATTTAATCTAAACAAATCAACACATTGTTGAACTGTGATTTTTATTGCATGAAATGTTCTATTATCTTAGTCAGTGGTAGCGGAAGAAAAACGGGAAGATTAAAGTAGTCCAAATCTTGTCAGTTCATAAACTTCTTCCTGCACGCTATTAATTGAGGTCTCCATGTGATTGTCTGTATCAATAGTGTTAACACTAGCGTGTCGTAACATTAACTCAACTTAAAGTAATCTGGACTTAGATCTTGATCAAGACAGGACTACAACACAAAAGATGTTTGACTTCGTTGATAATCATCAGCACATATTGTTTCTTGTGTTAAGCAGAACGACTCGCCGTTGATTGTGTATCTGTCACTCTAATCCACGTAGTAATTACACCTGACACAAAGACCAAATGTTGTAAAAATCAATGATTTTCGCAAATTACGTGGTAACCATTTTGTTACAAGTGCTAAACCAAGGTTTTTGCTAATTGTAAATGTGATAAAAAAGAGATGAAAGAAAGTTAATGCCAGATCAAATGTTGATTCTATAGAGCCAGTCAATATTCGTCCATACTGAATCAGCGGCATTGCAAACAACACGAGTACAATGCAAACATATTACCATGGGAATTGTCATTATGATAATCTTTTTTTCAAGAATTAGAGCATTAGATGAATACTGAAGTGAGTTCATTCGGTAGAAAGTTTGTTTAAGTTCTACACCATGATCTGACTGGACTGTTTAACACCACATTGTATATCCTCCATTCAAACTATTCCATTCATTCATTGAACCATCCACTCGTAGCTGAGATAGGATCAAATGATGAGTATTTATTGAGAGATAATCTTGTGTTATATATAACTATCAGACTATAACGACACTCCTGAATATATAAAACTTTAAATTACTGACAACCTAATATATATACTTCAATCATTTACATGTAATTCATAAAATTGATTTGGGAGTGCACCTATATTTATCACATGAAAATATCTACTTTATGATCGAGTTGAAATATAATTTGAAAAGAAACCCACGCATTAAAATAAATTGGAATAAAATTCTGTAATATGGCAGGTTTTTAACTGTGTAAATTGATGCCGCAATATGTAATACCGCACCATAATTACGTACTGTAGATACAAGCACATGCATTTTACCTTACTATTGTTCCATGTACTCCGCATCTGTATACTTCTTGTTTATTTATTAATCTTGTAATATATTTCCAGGTAGTCACGTGACCCTACATGAATCAAGTCAGAAGATATCCGAATGACTGGAATCAACCACAATTTCAGCAAAATGTTCCGTTGGTTGAAGGACAAGAAGAAAACGAAACCAGATAAAAAGGAAAAAGTTGAAGACGATTATGGTTTTAGAAAGAAACAAATTATTCTACAAGAGACAGAAAATGGACATTCAGTCATTATTAAAGATGACGAGACAACACTTGTTTACCCACAAAGCTTTTGTAGGTTCCATTATCGAGCGCGCATGCCTACACCAGTTCAACACGTTCATGAAACATCAACACACATATACGATGAAATTCCGGAACATTCTGTACGAACTAAACTTGAATTAGAACAAACAAGATCTAATAATGAAGCAGACTTAATAAAAGACACAAGAATTGCACGGGATTCACATGTCGATCTTAAAAATGCTATTGAAGTTGGTCCTTATTTGATTGTTCCAATTGTGAATTCACACGATGCTAAAGGAGATGTGGAAATCTTCAAACGAAACAGTGCAGAACTTGGTGATAAAACAAATGATTCTAATACGTGCAATTGTAATAAATTCGAGTGCTCAGAGTGTAAATTAGTCTGCAGTGATGGAAATAACGCCTGGGATACCGATAGACTAAATGCGGATATCATAAAAGATACAAAAATTGTTCTCACGCGATGCGTCAAATCTAAAACTGGATTAACAGACGCTGTTAACTTTCAACAAGTGTGTTCAGTGGACAAAAAACTTCGCGCAGATCTGTGTTCATTTTTGGAAAATTCTCAAAGTGGTGAATTAGAACTGCGGAATGTTCGCGACTCTCCGAGTACTGACAGTAGTTCGCGGACTTTAACAGGAACACCCGATTCATCTACAAGAACGTCCGACACTTTGTCGGAAAGATCCGAATCATGTGCAATAGAGGACAAAGAGACAAATGATGATAAAGGTGCAAAAAGTCTCGATTCAAGGATTTCCAAAAATGTCGATATCTCTCATTCTAAATGTCATCGACAAAGTAAGGAAACCCCGGATGGGAATGAGACGTGTTATGAATTTGATCTCAGCACATCCGGTGAAAGTGACGTGTCACGTGAAGGCGAAAAGGCTGATTATGAACTATATTTGTCAAAAATTGAATCCAACCTTCAATTAAAACACAATGTTCGAAAAATGGTGCATGACATTGAAAGTATGACTCATGGTGCTGACGACACCGATGGTCGTGATATTGGTGATCTTGATTCTATGACGTATGTTTCTAGTCTTTCCGAATATTCGTCTGCTGCAAGTCATATCAGTGACGTCTCGGCTGATAGATCAGCTTCAGACGACAGCAGTGGTTATTATGAATGTCTTGAAGATGTTCCAACTGGTACTCGTGAGAAAAAAACGAGAGAATCACACGTAAGTCTGGAACGCTCTGTGTCAGCTCCAGAAAGTGACAAAAATACAGTGAAGTCAAAACTTTTAGCTAAAGGCAAAAGATTAAAAGACAAAAATACTAAACATAAGAAGCTTCATAATCAAAGAAGTAAATCATTTGACTGTAGAGTATACAAATCCCTTTCGGACGAGGACAAGGAAATGTATAAATTTCCATCGACTTCAAATTCCACAAATTCAGTGTCATCTCGTCACTCACGCAATAAGCCTGTGCCATTGGCGCCACAACCGACTCCTGTGTATATGGAGCCTTATAGAGGAAAATCTCGTTCACACAACAGACTTTTAGGAGACCTGATACGCATGAATTATGATAAACAATTATTCTTTCATTAAATGTGTTCTTACATGTGTTGTTTTTCTAATTGTGAATGTAATTACGCCATTTAAAGCTAGCGGATATGTCCCATCATGATATGAGAGGGGTTTACATTTTGTTAACCTTGTACCTGAATTACCAACAAACCAGGTGAACATTGCTATTTTTTCCTTAAATCTGTCATGTCTTCCAATGAACATTGCATCTACCTTCGTTCGCTTGATGTTTTAACGCTGTTAAAAAGTCACAATACGTGACGGGTCCCCATTAAGTTTTCACGTTTAAATTGCTAGCAAAAATTTGAATAAGAGAGTCTTTCATTACTGTCATAATAAATGATATAAAATGTTCATCCTTGCTCTGTTTTCATTGGTTGCCCACATCAAAGCTTTATGCCTTATGCAGGCGAAGAAATTTATGTGTTTTGTCGATTTCATATGGTTCGTTTGAAAACCTCAAACGGAATGTATGCAGATTATATAAAAACTACTCAGGGATATATCAGAAATTTTATCTATTAATGATTTCAATGCTGGGAAAGAAGTTTGAAATCAAAGTAAACGAAATCAAAAGTAGAACATAAAACATTAAAAACACTCAAGATATAGCTAGGCAACACACTGATAAAACTCAGGTAATTTATATGATCATTTCACAGCGTTTACCAAAACAATCATACACCCAAATTACAGACTAAAAACCTGGTTTATGAAAATTTGAAAAATGATAACACGCTGAAAGTAATGAATTGTGTTGTATGCTATCATATCGCTGAGTGTAATTTATGTGAACATGCTGAATATTGATTTACTAGTAAGACCAATTGAACGCGTGTACCAGGAACCAAACTTCTAGTTAATTGGGCAATTAATTGTAGATACATCTAATCCTATAATGAAACTACTGAAGTGTATATAAAGGTTAGAGACACACACGGTAACATTAGCATGCATTAAACCTATTCAGTTATATTTTAACCCGGTTTTAAGAGAAGAACAGACATGAGGCATGTAGATTCGGAACACGATTAACAAAGTAACGACACATAATTACTAATTATATCCGACGACGGAATTGATTAATTACATGATATGGGAGTACGGATGACTTAAAACTAGACCAGCTATATGTGACTTAATTAGTATAGATTTGTCAGTGTAAGAACTTATTAAACTGTTCACACTTTTCTATGCATGCAGACGACACGCAGGTCAAGCTTAACACTGAATACACATGCAAATTGTTATAATATTTTTTATGTGAAACTTCGTTTTTCGACAAAGGCATTCTTTCTTAATACTTAAAGCTGTATAAATCGCACAATATCATATTACAAAATTAACACATACGTTGATGTATGAAACGCACATTATATTTTTGTAAACACTTTGAAATATTTAATATGGTTATATAAGTATCAAATACCATACAGTCCATCACAAGAAGATCTCTTTGTGAAGAATGAAGTACAACATTAACAATACGTAAGATATACTATTTACATGTACAGTTAAACGTGTGTAAAAAGGCCACCAAATGGCTAAAATAATCTTCACATATCAAGCGGCCATTACTAAGAGTTATTCGGGTATGTTATACAATAAAATGTCTGTATAAAACAGTGACCATTTCTCAAGTTGTTCAAATGTGGTTTTTTTTTTTGGTGGCATAAATTAAAATATATTTTGGATACATTAACATACGTTTCTTAACAATCTTAACTTTAGCATAATGCTGTCTTATCAAAATTCATACATCGTATAAACAGAGCAATAGTCATTTATCATCACATGATTTTTGACTTATGAAACAAAAATGTAAAATAGATCATAATTTTATTTGCAATCTGTACATGATGTACATCATATAGTTCAACACATGTAACAAATTAAAATTGTCTAGCTATATATAGTATGCACACACATATTACATTAAACAACAAACAAACATTACATCACAAGGGAAATACTAATATATAAACAATTAAAAAATAGGATCGAAGGTGTAACCTCTTTCTGGCCCAAACATTAAAGTCTACAAAACATGGTACTAAAATTAAATGCATGAAGATTTTATAACGTTTTTTAACAAATGTACATTTGTATATAAGGTAATTAGAAAAGTGACCGGTGTTTTTTACGATCAGTCCTGTATAATGTTTGTCGAAATCTTGATTGATAGCCCGTTGTTGTAAGTTTTACTGTATTAATTTACAATTTGATGTAACAGTTAAGCGTACGTTAAATTTATACAAGTTGAGCCACCTTTAACATCCAGACAAATCTATCATACAAAATTTATGCAAATTTCATACCTTAAACATAGCGACAATAAAACAGCATAAAAATTTAACACAGACCTTTGTTATACAAGCAACATCAGAACAGTTTAATTACTAAACATAACGTTAAAGACAATGGTTTTATTTATTCAATTTTAGTTTGAATATAGTATAGTTTACGGTCAAGTAACGTACCATTAAATGAAGATGTATAAAACAGTGTTTTATAGTACATGTATTATATTTGTCATAAACACAGCCAGTACATGCTGTGAAGTTTTTGATTTGATACAACCAATATTAATAATACTCATAAAATGTCATGTTACCATCAAGGTTATCAATTATGATAAATCTTTTTTGAAATTAATATTCAATTGCACCATACGAGTTTATATTTTTCATTCCAATTTAAAGTACATTCATCTCTGTATTAATTTGAATACAGTCAGGTTTTAAAGTGTTACCATGTCTTTGTTTGAATCTAAGTCACCATTAAAATAAAAGTCACAAGATTCAGCACACAATTATTTGTACATTAATTACAACAATTTAAGTAAACCTTACAGCGGGACTTCCGTGGTCGAGTGGTTACGGTCTCTGGCTAGTAATCACTAGCTACTCGCCGCTGTGTGTTCGAACACCACTCGGGACCAAACATGCTTCACATGTCGGAGGAAGCTTTCCTGCTAGCTTGCAGAATTAAAGTTTTTGGATCTACTCGGTATGGGATGATTTTACTAATCGTTAAGTTGTATAATTAAGTAGTCAACTGACTCTGGTTGTTGGTGCGACATTAAACTTCAGAGAACATAACTAACCCTGCAAAACTCCAACTCTGAATAAGGCGATGATTCTTCTCCACCATCGTGGCCACTAATTGAAGGTAATAGTTTATTAACCCCTTTTGTTACCCACTCGGTCTCCAATCTTCTAATGTTCGGCTTAAAATTAAGAGAACAATGTGATAAGAGCGACAGACGTGGGCGTAGGAAGCGAGATGATAAGAAGGACTTAACCCCCAATAATTTCGACAGCAATGGCAATCAATTAAAGGGGGTTATATATGTTTGCCCCCCCCCCCCTCACTCTCGTTGTCAGACAAAAAAATAAACTTTTAGTTTGATCCCACCCAATCTGAAATGGCTTCCTTTGTAGCCTGTGAGGTACAACCAATATACATATAGATCAACAAAGTAACTTAGTACATTCAGTATGGACAGGTTAGGATCGGACGTTGTGGAATCATGACGTACCGCATGATACAGACATTTCTTATGATTAACAAACAGTGCTTATGATTAACAAACAGTGACTACAAACAAACTATAAAACATTTCACTTATAGCAATATTTCGTATTTAGATACATTACATAGATAATTTATATCTTAAACTCGGTACATTTCAACATTTCTTTATGCACATCTGTACAAACTTTACCACAAACAAGTTTTAATGCACGACGTCTTAGATATTCGCCCTTTGTTAAATTACATAAATACGATAAAAAAGTAATTTGCTTAAGTGAAGAGGCAAACGATTATGTAGTATAACAACATTAAATCGTGGCTTGTTTTCTTATTTAATGTTTCGCGTATAAAAACCTAGCGTCTAATTACGATGCACCTGCATGCACATCACGTGACTTAAATTATGTATTTAATGCGAGACATTAAATTCAAACCGATTTTCTACATTTCATTAATAAAGATTTGCGCGATTACATACGTGTAAATATAGCAGAATGATATTTTATCCTTATCCTGAAAATGATTAATTTACTCTATGTGTCAACATTACCTCGGTCAAACGACGTATGACTACAGACATATACATGTACAATGTATATTATTTCATTATTTCAAGTTTTAACAAATTGCCTTGTCTAGTGAGGATATGTACACACATAGACCAAAAAGCATTCACACTTTCAAGATTGACTGCTGACCGTTCGAACATTCGTAGACAAAACATTTTAGGACCCTGTTTGTATTAAACCGGTCATATTTACAACAGATTTGTTAAAAACGTGATCACATAAACAACAAAAAAGCATCGATCAGTTCGTACCGTAATATGTTACATACATCTGTATAATATATATCGATATATGTTTACTGTAATGTGCTGTATGTATCATTATATGTGTTCACTGTAATGTGCTGTATGTATCATTATATGTGTTCACTGTAATGTGCTGTATGTATCATTATATGTGTTTACTGTAATGTGCTGTATGTATCATTATATGTGTTTACTGTAATGTGCTGTATGTATCATTATATGTGTTTACTGTAATGTGCTGTATGTTTCATTATATGTGTTTACTGTAATGTGCTGTATGTATCATTATATGTGTTCACTGTAATGTGCTGTATGTATCATTGCATATGTTCACTGTAATATGCTGTATGTATCATTATATATGTTTACTGTAATATACTGTATGTATCATTATATGTGTTTACTGTAATGTGCTGTATGTATCATTATATGTGTTTACTGTAATGTGCTGTATGTATCATTATATGTGTTTACTGTAATGTGCTGTATGTATCATTATATGTGTTTACTGTAATGTGCTGTATGTATCATTATATGTGTTCACTGTAATGTGCTGTATGTATCATTGCATATGTTCACTGTAATATACTGTATGTATCATTATATGTGTTCAATGTAATGTGCTGTATGTATCATTATATGTGTTTACTGTAATATGATGTATGTATCATTATATATGTTTACTGTAATATACTGTATGTATCATTATATGTGTTCAATGTAATGTGCTGTATGTATCATTATATATGTTTACTGTAATATACTGTATGTATCATTATATGTGTTCACTGTAATGTGCTGTATGTATCATTATATGTGTTCAATGTAATGTGCTGTATGTATCATTATATGTGTTTACTGTAATATGATGTATGTATCATTATATATGTTTACTGTAATATACTGTATGTATCATTATATGTGTTCAATGTAATGTGCTGTATGTATCATTATATATGTTTACTGTAATATACTGTATGTATCATTATATATGTTTACTGTAATATGCTGTATGTATCATTATATGTGTTTACTGTAATGTGCTGTATGTATCATTATATGTGTATACTGTAATGTGCTGTATGTATCATTATATGTGTATACTGTAATGTGCTGTATGTATCATTATATGTGTACACTGTAATGTGCTGTATGTATCATTATATGTGTTTACTGTAATATGATGTATGTATCATTATATGTGTTTACTGTAATATACTGTATGTATCATTATATGTGTTCAATGTAATGTGCTGTATGTATCATTATATGTGTTTACTGTAATATGATGTATGTATCATTATATGTGTTTACTGTAATATGATGTATGTATCATTATATGTGTTTACTGTAATATACTGTATGTATCATTATATGTGTTTACTGTAATATACTGTATGTATCATTATATGTGTTCAATGTAATGTGCTGTATGTATCATTATATGTGTTTACTGTAATGTGCTGTATGTATCATTATATGTGTTTACTGTAATATGATGTATGTATCATTATATGTGTTTACTGTAATATACTGTATGTATCATTATATGTGTTCAATGTAATGTGCTGTATGTATCATTATATGTGTTTACTGTAATATACTGTATGTATCATTATATGTGTTCAATGTAATGTGCTGTATGTATCATTATATGAGTTTACTGTAATATCCTGTATGTATCATTATATGTGTTCAATGTAATGTGCTGTATGTATCATTATATATGTTTACTGTAATGTGCTGTATGTATCATTATATGTGTTTACTGTAATGTGCTGTATGTATCATTATATGTGTTTACTGTAATATACTGTATGTATCATTATATGTGTTTACTGTAATATGCTGTATGTATCATTGCATATGTTTACTGTAATGTGCTGTATGTATCATTGTATATGTTCACTATAATGTGCTGTATGTATCATTGTATATGTTCACTATAATGTGCTGTATGTATCATTGTATATGTTCACTATAATGTGCTGTATGTATCATTGTATATGTTCACTATAATGTGCTGTATGTATCATTGTATATGTTCACTATAATGTGCTGTATGTATCATTGTATATGTTCACTATAATGTGCTGTATGTATCATTGCATATGTGTACTGTAATGTGCTGTATGTATCATTGTATATGTTCACTGTAATGTGCTGTTTGTATCATTATATGTGTTCACTGTAATGTGCTGTATGTATCATTATATGTGTTCACTGTAATGTGCTGTATGTATCATTGCATATGTTCACTATAATGTGTTGTATGTATCATTATATATGTTCACTATAATGTGCTGTATGTATCATTATAATTATGTGTTCACTGTAATGTGCTGTATGTATCATTATAAATATGTGTTCACTGTAATGTGCTGTATGTATCATAATAATTATGTGTTCACTGTAATGTGCTGTATGTATCATTTCATATGTTTACTGTAATGTGCTGTATGTATCATTGCATATGTTTACTGTAATGTGATGTATGTCTGTAATGTGCTTTATGTATCATTATAAAAAAGTATGTGTTTACTGTAATATACTGTATGTATCATTATATGTGTTCAATGTAATGTGATGTATGTATCATTATATGTGTTTACTGTAATATGATGTATGTATCATTATATGTGTTTACTGTAATATACTGTATGTATCATTATATGTGTTTACTGTAATATACTGTATGTATCATTATATGTGTTCAATGTAATGTGATGTATGTATCATTATATGTGTTTACTGTAATATACTGTATGTATCATTATATATGTTTACTGTAATGTGCTGTATGTATCATTATATGTGTTTACTGTAATATACTGTATGTATCATTATATGTGTTCAATGTAATGTGATGTATGTATCATTATATGTGTTTACTGTAATATACTGTATGTATCATTATATATGTTTACTGTAATGTGCTGTATGTATCACTATATGTGTTTACTGTAATATACTGTATGTATCATTATATGCGTTCACTGTAATATGCTTATTGTATCATTATACATGTTTACTGTAATATGCTGTATGTATCAATATATGTGTTCACTGTAATATGCTGTATGTATCATTGCATATGTTTACTGTAATGTGCTGTATGTATCATTATATGTGTTTACTGTAATATACTGTATGTATCATTATATGCGTTCACTGTAAAATGCTTATTGTATCATTATACATGTTTACTGTAATATACTGTATGTATCATTATACATGTTTACTGTAATATGCTGTATGTATCATTATATGTGTATACTGTAATATGCTGTATGTATCATTATATGTGTTTACTGTAATATACTGTATGTATCATTATATATGTTTACTGTAATGTGATGTATGTATCATTATATTTGTTTACTGTAATGTGCTGTATGTATCATTATATGTGTATACTGTAATGTGCTGTATGTATCATTATACATGTTTACTGTAATATGCTGTATGTATCATTATATGTGTATACTGTAATGTGCTGTATGTATCATTATACATGTTTACTGTAATATGCTGTATGTATCATTGCATATGTTTACTGTAATGTGCTGTATGTATCATTATATGTGTTTACTGTAATGTGCTGTATGTATCATTATACATGTTTACTGTAATATGCTGTATCATTATATGTGTTTACTGTAATGTGATGTATGTATCATTATATGTGTTTACTGTATTATACTGTATGTATCATTATATATGTTTACTGTAATATACTGTATGTATCATTATATGTGTTTACTGTAATATGCTGTATGTATCATTATATGCGTTCACTGTAATATACTGTATGTATCATTATATGCGTTCACTGTAATATACTGTATGTATCATTATATGCGTTCACTGTAATATACTGTATGTATCATTATATATGTTTACTGTAATATACTGTATGTATCATTATATGTGTTCAATGTAATGTGATGTATGTATCATTATATGTGTTTACTGTAATATACTGTATGTATCATTATATGTGTTTACTGTAATATACTGTATGTATCATTATATGTGTTTACTGTAATATACTGTATGTATCATTATATGTGTTCAATGTAATGTGATGTATGTATCATTATATGTGTTTACTGTAATATACTGTATGTATCATTATATATGTTTACTGTAATGTGCTGTATGTATCATTATATGTGTTTACTGTAATATACTGTATGTATCATTATATGTGTTCAATGTAATGTGATGTATGTATCATTATATGTGTTTACTGTAATATACTGTATGTATCATTATATATGTTTACTGTAATGTGCTGTATGTATCACTATATGTGTTTACTGTAATATACTGTATGTATCATTATATGCGTTCACTGTAATATGCTTATTGTATCATTATACATGTTTACTGTAATATGCTGTATGTATCAATATATGTGTTCACTGTAATGTGCTGTATGTATCATTACATATGTTTAAAATACATTGAAATATTGTATTTTTAAACTTAATTTCTTGATTTTGTTTTCAAAATATTCAATTTATTTCCATCAAACGCTGTTTATATCATCTGTTCTTATTTTCACCTGTTAAATAACTTGTTGAAGGTGTGACTTAGATGTACAAATATTGGTTAGGTAAATCTTTGTGGAAATCATTACCAAACTTGTTAGAACCCACACATAATTATGCAAGTAAATAAACACCGGAATGGTCGAATTCATTTCAATGATTCTTTAGAATGAACGCAAATATTTACTTAATGCTTTGTGACCTTTTGTACATTTTTGTGAATTGGAAATCGCGACAAAAACTGAATAATACGTCTGTGCGAATACGTGCTGTAGATTCATCATATTTACGGCCGTTTTATTTTCAACTGTTTTGCAAGACTATCTTGAGGGATACTGACGCATACAAAACAGAATATGTGTTTATGAATTAAATGATTTACACAGATTATCGTCCATACAATGATAGATGTTATTATGCAGCCATATTGGAGAAATAACTATTTATACAAATAAAGGTGGTGATTAAAAAAGCTCATTTTCCCCTCAAAAATCATTTTTTGCAAATGTATATACATTTGTATGTTTTCACGAGATTACTTTGCCCTACGATTATAAATGTTTGTACGATATTTTACGACCGCCATGTTCTTGGTTACGAATGTTCAGATAATAGATTTTAAAACATTATTTGAACTTAAAGGTAAAATTACAGACACGGTAAGTGATGTTTCGGTGACTGGTAATGATTGGGATTCATACCCATGAACAAACGTATTAAACTCGTTATTTACTGTACTATAAAATGCCTTAATTTGTTTGTTTCTGGTTACGAGCTCATTACCAAATAGGATAGGTAAGTATGTGGGTTTTTGTTGCCCCTGAAATCATGTGGAAGGGAAAAGCTAGCAGGTGGATTTTCCGTTCCTCTAGCTGATAAAAAGTCCAGGGTCGCGGGGAAACTAGGGTAAGCCTTCGGGTACCAGAAACAAACAACTTCTTTTTACACCTTATTATCATATAATGGAGTTAATATAAGTCTCTATCCGGACCATTTCATAATTACCGTACTTAAGAAATAGTAAAGATATGTTTACACTCATAATTTTTAGTATTTATGTCATATTTTACTTAAGAAGAAATAATTAATAATTGTGAGATTTTTTAAATAGGCGACATTCCCATAATTTTATAGATTAATAAAGTGCTATCCAATGATTAGATGTATGATTTAGACAGATAAATATGGTTTACATACATAAAACGCATTCAAGTTTATATTTCATGTATGCATGTATATATATACAATATGTTTTCGGTCGGATCTTGTTGAGGCACGTACATGTATATTAATTTTCTATGTTCGAGCTGAACTAAATGTTTGTTTGTTTGAGTTTTACGCCCTTTTTCAACAGTCAGAGTCATATTAGGCGGACAGTTCACCTAACCATCTGGTAACAACCAGTACTAGACTACCATCCTCCGTTAGCAACTGTTTATTTTCTCATATAAGGAAATGCACGAGCTTTTATAATCGCAAACAATATGCAATTCAGTCTCTCGTTTTAAACCGTTGAAGTATTTCCTTATTTCCCGTCATACAGTGTCAAAATTGGCTGACTTTATTATTTAAGTCCATTTTTGGATTGATCGCTTTTAGATATGTCAATATTTATATAGGAATTCTAGTTCATGATATCTCGAGGGTTTGAGTGGCTAACTCGGCTCCAGTTTATTGACTTAGGAATAATTAAAACTAAACTCTTCAATTATATTCCACGTTTTAAAATACAAACAGCAAAGACGACAACGCAATTTTTATTTATTCATGGTAATGATTTTGGAGAGTCATGGTAAATCTGAGATATGTTGTCAGATCAGGCGTGATCCTTCGACTCGTTAATCCAACCGTTCTGTTGATCTTTTGTATTATAAATGTTGAAAAGATCCATGTTCTTATATTTAGGAGTTAGTATGTTATTTCAAATATGAGTTTAAGTAGAGTTAATTGATCTCTTAACATAGATTTATTTTTGCAGCTTCATAGAAGGAATACTCGAAATGAAATTTTGCTGATCATTTTTATTAATGATTTATTATTACAAATATATGTATAAAGTTTAAAGAAACACTACAGCGAAATATGTTTGCTATTTAAATAAAAACGTCGTCAAATACAACACACACACATATATATAATTATTATATACTAAATGGTTTCTTAGTTCATCGCTACAATAATTTAATTCATCGAAATTTCTATTCTCAAAAAAAAAATGGCAAAATTTATTATGTGTTTCCTTTAAACAAAAGGGTGTTCATTCAGTACATAGTTAACTAAACTTTACACGTCAAGATCCACAAAGTTTGTCTCGTTGTAAGTACAGATTCTGACCTTACCATTTACATAAAATCTTCAAAAAACATGTTTAATTCACAACATGAAAAACCTGACCATGCATCAACGTGGATCATTTGTAGTACATTACTGTATGAGTGATGTATTTATAACATGGCTGGGTTATAACATACACTGACATCATTCATTATAAAACATGTGAACAAATTAAGACAAAATAACTTTTCGTGCGCCCATCTTCCCAAATAGTTTTCTTTTTCAAGCTGGTAAGTGTTTTCAACAGTTATGCAGGAGATACTGGCACATTGTTCATATTTCTAAATATCCTAGATTCTTTACCAATGCTTACTTTTTTCTTCACAAGTAACTGTCTACTTTTCCACAGAAATGTTAAGCTGTGGATGATCATCATCCGTGTATGTATGGTCTAAGACGCGATGTCTTCAATGAAAGAGATCAAGCGTAGCGGTAAGTGTTCGAACTCTTGACTCAGAGGTCCATAGACTTGTCCCTCTATCAATTAAGCTAAGCAGACGGACTGTGTCAAAGACGAAGACACTATAGGCCTACTACATTGTAATATAAAGAATAAAGAACCAGTGGTAGTTTGTTGTACAGGGTGAATTTGTATATATATATTATTAGCCTCGATACTCAGCAGGTACAGATCAGTCTGTCTTGTTGTATTATAAATGTACATGTATACAACGTACTGAATGTAGTTTGTTGCAGATTTCGACCAGTTGAGACCGTTTTTACAAACAACGTAGTGATATTTTTTTGCAATATAAGCATGTGCTTATATCACATCTTTCTGCTTTATAAAGACTAGAACAAACTGATCACTATCTCCACCAATGTAAAGTGACTGACCCTCACCGGATGAGTATAAGCCTAACCTGCTCTTCTTGCTGAGCATTAAAATATTTAATAACGACCGAGATTATAATTATAAATGGGCATTGTGTTTACAAAAACAATCGTAATGTTCGATGGGGCGTTGAAATTTATCAATGAATATTTTTTCTAATGGAAAATCGGCCACAATGCGAAAAACTTACACTATCATTTGACCACACCAGCGACACTGTGATGTGAAATAGTGCGAGTTATTGAGTGTACTTTTATCAAACTATCCTGAAAAATAAAATCATTGATAAACTCATATTTATGATTTTGCTCATTTACTGGAAGTAACTTTGAAAAACAACGCTAAAAGAATAACCTGTTAAAATTTAATAACACTCAGAATTTTTTTTTAGAAATAAAAAAAAATATTGCCCAGCAGTGCCGAGACAGCGACGATCACAGCATGCCGTGACCAGGATTCGAACCTGGGTTGTCGCGGCCACAACGCGAAGTACTAACCACTATACGATCACGGCTAAGCGCGCTGAGCTGTCTAACATTGATTTAAAATTCTATATATATCCTTTCTAAAAATAGAACTGAAAGTATGAACTTTTCGCGCGTTGATTAGACAAGATCTTCATGATAATATTGTGATCTTATTTTCATATGTGTTGATAAGTTTTTATGAAAGAAACGAAAATTCTTCTATTAATTAAAAAAAATCCAATAAATATATAACTTATACGAAAATATTACCATGCTCAACGAACATTTTACAAGGGAAGTAACTACAAGATGCAAGGAAATTCAACAGACTGAAGCTAGCACTGGTTACCTCCCATTAATGGTTCCCATAGGTCTTTGGGTATTATTTCTTTTTATCATAAAGTAAACAAAAACATACGGGAATTAGAAGTGAACATGACTCTGTCTGTCCGTCGACTATATTATAGTACTGTAGTGTATTTATTTGTACGTTTGTACAATCCGCTGATCTTAGGCTTTTATTTATAATCTTAGTGTGTTAATTGGTTTGGCCAGGGATAACCACATCTTGTGTTAATCATGTACACGCTCAAATGTAAAATAAAACAGTGACAGTAAAAACTTTTGCATTTTTATTGTTCTTTTCTTTATCTCAAGTACAACAAATCGGTTGCTCAATTAATCATGTAAGTCTTCTTTTTTTACTATGATTTTTCATCACGTTGTTGACGGTATAATTCTATATAAGTTCATCATGTAACTGAAATAAATAAATACATTTTGTCATAATCTCATTACATGTTATGTGATTGCGTTTATACGTCGATATTTCATGCCGTTGAAGTGTACATTTGGTATGATTAGCATACTAGAGAAGTGTGCAATCAGCCGGTTCCATAAATATGTCAGAGACGGTAGATAATGAGTATTCAATGTTTCTCAAAGTGTTACGGACTATGCCTTATTAAGTAACAGAACACGATTTATAGTTTTCGAAAATCTATTTACAAAAAGATATCAAAAGAATTTAACATAATTATAACTAGATTACGTAATAATGAAAATAACGGGACTTTCAAACCAGCATATAAAAGAAGGAAAACAATTCAATTAATAACAATCAAATTATTAGAAATCACAGAAATATCCATGAATGTTCATCATATGATGTAAAGTTAATTTAAAACGCTTGTAGATTAATCTATGTATTTAACACTGTTCTTGAATGATAAGGTTATTCTAGAAATATAACACTGTCCTGGTACTTGATACACTTCCAGAACTATATTCTGGAAATAATTATGTCCAATATCAAAACTGGTCTTGATACAATATATCCATCGAACTTCTTAATGTTGATAGAAACTAATTTGTTGCGTAGATTAGGTACAACTTCTTATGGTGATCAATTATAACTTCGTATGCTCATAAATGACTTCTTATGTCGGTTAAAGAAAAAACCTCCCCTCTTGGGATCTACAATATTATACGGAACTTGTATAAACACTAAGCAAATTTAGATACCATGCATTAACATAATCTCACAAAAGCAATATTTAACAACAATGAATGACATTTAAAACTGTCTGAAAGTCCATTAAAACAATAATAAATCATTACAAATATTATTCCTATTATGACTACTTAGTAGAATTATTTACTAGAATAATAATATACTTAATACAAAGAAAATTATTAATTATTACCTTGAATCACTATTCAAAAATCCCCTTTAGTGTGGAATATCCAATATTTATGCTATGCACTTAATTATAGCAATACATGAAGATTTCAATTCTTCAGATTAAATTATTTCATTAGTTGAAAATTCCGTGGACAAACCACTTGAAAATTTATATATAACTTTTATTTCTTTATAAAATTTTTAGATGTTGATCGTCTGGCCAAAAACTTGCTCTGAGAACAATGGTCATTAATATTTGCTAAAATTCTCACATTTACTCCCAAGAAACGGCGAAATTGGAGCTTATCGGGGTTTAGGGGTTAAGAGTTGATAAATCAGAATGCCAGAACACCAACAGTATAGGATAGTGCAGAGAGCGAATGATAAATTGGTTATTAATTAACAACAGAACTAGGCGAGTATTTATGAAGCTAAATATTTACAAGGGTTAAGGGATGGTAACAATATCACACTTCCCCCCTTAAAAAGAAAGTTTTGTCTCAAAACTTTCCAAGTCCTGAAACTTGTACTCCAAGTTTTGTCAACCAAACCCTAGAAAGAGCATCAGCAATGGCATTATCCTTGCCACGGATGTGCTTGATGTTAAGATTGTATTCTGATAACACAAGACTCCACCGAAGTACTCTTTGATTCTTAGCCTTCATTCTGTTAATGAATGTTATGGGGTTATGGTCAGTGTAGACTTCCACTTGGTGTTTAGCATTCTTCAAATACACGTCAAAGTGTTGTAATGAAATCAGCAAACCCAGGCATTCCTTTTCAATAGTTGAATATCTTTTTTGGTGCTGATTCAACTTCTTTGAGAAGAAACTCACTGGATGTTCAATTGCATTTTCATCTTCTTGAATCAAAACGGATCCGACACCAATATCTGAAGCATCCACCATCAACTTGAATGGTTTCTCAAAGTTTGGTGCGGCCAAGATGGGCTGACTCATGAGAAGAGACTTGATCTTCTCAAAGGACCTTTGGCAGCTGTCAGTCCAACAAAATTTTGTGTTCTTCTTCAGGAGGTTTGTGATAGGTTGTGCAACTGAAGAGAAATTTTTACAGAACTTTCTGTAATAACCAGCCATTCCGAGAAATCTCATTATGGCCTTTTTGTCATTAGGAACAGGAAAGCTTTGGATACCCTGAATCTTGGCCTCTAGTGGCTTAACTTTCCCTTGCCCTACAACGTGTCCTAAATAAGTAACTTCTGCTTGACAAAATTCACTTTTTGCCAAGTTCACTGTTAAGTTTGCTTTTGACAATGTGGCAAACAATTCCTGAATTTGAGAAATATGTTGTGACCATGTGTCACTGTATGTAACAATGTCATCAACATATCCTTCAGTGTTGTTAAGATCTGAAACCAAATCATTGACCATGCGCTGGAACGTTGCAGACGCATTTTTCATGCCAAAAGGCATGACATTGTATTGGTACAATGAGTCAGGCGTGACAAAGGCTGAGATTGACATGGCCCTGTCACTAAGTGGAATTTGCCAATACCCTTTTAACAGATCAAACCGACTGACATACTTGGCCTTCCCAATCTTATCTATGCAGTCATCGATCCTTGGTATAGGAAAAGAATCTGTCTTTGTGACATTGTTAACCTTCCGAAAATCTGTACAAAACCGTACACTTCCATCTGGCTTTGGTACAAGCACGCATGGAGAACTCCATGGACTGTGGCTTTTTCTAATTATGCCATTTTTCAGCATGTATTCGGTTTCAGTCCGAATCATCTCTGCTTTTGCAGGATTCACCCGATAAGGATGTTGTTTAATTGGCATACAGTTGTCAATGTCAACATCATGTACCGCTGCAGTTGTCTGCCTTGGTACATCTGTGAACAAATCCTCGAATTGAAGAATTAGATGTTTCACATCATTTTTCTGTTCATCAGTTAAGTGACCTAGCTTGACATCTATGTTGGTCAAAATTTCTGAATTAGTCAATCGCACATTGACCGAAACGTTAGTTTTATCATCTACCAGTTCTGTGGTATCATCTTCCACTTCGGGAATATCTGTATTTACTACCATGGCATGTTTCTGTTCACTTTCATTCCTTGGAACATACTCTTTAAGCATATTGATATGACAAAGCCTTTGTTGTTTTCTTCTACCCTCAGTTCGAACCACATAGTTCAAGTCATTGACTTTATCTATGATCTCATAGGGTCCTTGGAAGTTTGCTTGTAAAGGACTTCCTTGAAGTGGCAGTAAAACAAGAACTTTGTCTCCTACCCTGAAAACTCTCTTTCTAGCATTTTTGTCATACCAAACTTTCATTCGTTCCTGACTTGACTCTAAATTAGCCCTTGCCATCTGACAGGCATCATGTAGTTTCTCTTTGAAAGAGGTAACATAGTCCAAGAGTGATACGTCTTCAGTATCACTTAACCACTTTTCTTTCAAGAGTTTCAATGGACCACGTACAGTATGTCCAAAGACAAGTTCGAAAGGACTAAAACCTAACGACTCTTGTACACTTTCTCTTGCTGCAAACAGCAACATATGTACACCTTCATCCCAGTCCCTATTGTGCTCAAAGCAGTATCGTTTCATCATACTCTTGAGTGTTTGATGGAATCTTTCTAGTGCACCTTGGGATTCCGGATGGTAAGCACTTGACCTGAATTGGTCAATACCCAATTCATGCATCACCTGTTGAAACAGATGTGACATGAAATTCGACCCTTGGTCTGATTGAATGCTCTTGGGCAATCCTACTAAAGTGAAGAACTTTGTGAGAGCTTTCACTATTGTCTTTGCTTTAATATTCCTCAAGGGAATAGCTTCTGGAAATCTTGTTGACACACACATGATAGTCAACAAATATTCGTTTCCAGATTTTGACCTAGGTAAAGGTCCTACACAGTCGATTAAGACTCTGCTGAAAGGTTCCTCAAAAGCTGGAATTGGCTTGAGAGGTGCTTTTGGGATTTTCTGGTTTGGTTTCCCAACAACTTGGCAAGTATGACATGATCGGCAATAATCCGAAATGTCTTTCTTCATCTTTGGCCAATAGAAATGAGCTATAGCACGCTCGTATGTTTTGTTAACACCTAAGTGACCTGCTAGGGCAGTGTCATGTGCGATATGCATTATCTCATGTTGATAAGCCTTTGGCACCACTATCTGATAGTGAACAGCCCAGTCACAATCAGCGTCTACATCTGGTGGTCGCCATTTCCTCATTAGCACCTCATCTTTAATGAAGTAGCCAACTGGAACTGAGGTTATCTCTTCTTCAGAGAACGCCTCTTCAATTACAACAGGAAAGTCTTTACTTTGTTCCATGATTAAGTTCCCTCTACTCTCAACGTCAATGAGATTTGAAGAAATATCTTCGTTAGATTTGTCTAACAGTGTTTTCTCATTGGATTCACTGTTGACTACATTATCATCTATTTTCTTTCCTTCAAGCCGCTTTTGCATGGCTCTAGTCACTGCACACGACGGATACAGTCTAGTATCTTCGTCTTCAGGTTGAATACTCATGTCAACCTTATCTACAACCACAGGATTTGTGATTAACTTGTCATTGGCAAGATCATTGCCTAATAACATTGAAATGCCTTTGATTGGCAAAGTCGGCTGTATGCCCACAGTTATTGGCCCAGTCAATCTATCTGAGTCAATATGAATTTGGTGGAGGGGTACATTTACAGTCCCACCAACACCTTGAATCAAGACACTTGACTCGGTTGACGTTTGCTTAGAAAATGGCAAAACATTTTCAAGCATTAACGTCTGAGATGCACCTGTGTCTCTCAGAATTTTCACTGGGACAGGTTTTGCATCTTTTGAAACAGAGACGAACCCATTAGTTATATATGGTTCAAATTGTTTCATAACTTGAGAGTTGTAATCAGTTTTCAAGCATTCACGCTTTTGCCTGCGTTTGGTCAATACGCATGCATTTGGGGAGGTCTTCCCGTTCCTTTCTTCTCTTTTCTTTATCCAACAGTCAGTGATAATATGGCCTCTTTTCTTGCAAAAGGCACAAGTTATAATTGTTTTGGTCGTCCCATCTACGTCAGTTGATTTTCTTGATGTTCCTTGATCTCTTCTTTGTTTTTCATAGTCAGTCCTAATTTGTCCTGCTTTTGTATCCCGCTTGTGTGGTTGTGGCACGAATGTTCCTTTGTGCGTTAGTGCATAGTCATCTGCAATGGTTGCCGCATGTTGAATAGTATCAACCTTCTGTTCATCAATGTGGGTCTTGATGTCTGGCCTTAAGCATCGCTTAAACTGCTCTACCAACATCAGCTGTCTTAGATTTTTATATCTATCCATGACCTCTCTTGAAACCATCCACCGATCAAAAAGCTCCTCTTGGTCCCTTGCAAATTCGACATGGGTTTGCGTTGGTTCTTTACGAACATTTCTGAACCTTTGTCGATACGCTTCAGGTACTAATTCGTATGCCTTTAATACGGCAGACTTCACTTCAGCATAGTTTAAGCTTAAGTCTACAGATAGTGCAGAAAATGCATCTCTTGCTTTTCCTACAAAAACACTTTGCAAAAGAACACACCAGGATTCTTTAGGCCATTTTAGACTAGTGGCAACTTTTTCAAAATGACTAAAATACTTGTCCACGTCTTTCTCATTGAACCTTGGAACCAGGCGGATGTGTTTTGTGGCGTCGAACTCTTTCCGTGTGACCTCTTGGTGCTCACGCAATTCAAGTTCTCTCAACCTTATGTCTTTTTCTATTTGCATTCGTTCTTTTTCCATCTGTAATTTTTCCATCTCCAACTGATACTTCAGTTTTAATTCTTTCATTTTTAATGCATCTTGGTCATGTGTGTCAGTGGTACTTTCAATGACATCTTGAGGCAACACTTCTTCTTCTACCAAAGCAGCTAATACCTTCGCTTTTAACTCCTGTTTACGCATGGATGACCGTATGTCGGCGACATTATAGTGTTGCGCAACTAGCAACAAATCATCTTTTCTTAACTTGTCAAACTCATCCGTAGATGGATTTGCTACAAACTCATCCAAACTGAAACTCATTCTGGGTTGACTGACTTTAAATCTCGGATACTAATGGAACAATAACGGGTATGGATAAAGGATAAAATAAAGGATACAGCTCCTATTTCCTAAGAAGATATACTTAATTCTGTTATGAATTAATTCTCACCTTACAATTATCTTAGATATCTAATAAATTGTCTCAGCACAAATTTTAGCACATGCAACTATCAAGCGAATTAAAAATAAAATAAATGCTTATTTTCAAATTGGTTTGATCCCGGACGAGCCCCCAATTATTCTGTTACGGACTATGCCTTATTAAGTAACAGAACAAGATTTATAGTTTTCGAAAATCTATTTACAAAAAGATATCAAAAGAATTTAACATAATTATAACTAGATTACGTAATAATGAAAATAACGGGACTTTCAAACCAGCATATAAAAGAAGGAAAACAATTCAATTAATAACAATCAAATTATTAGAAATCACAGAAATATCCATGAATGTTCATCATATGATGTAAAGTTAATTTAAAACGCTTGTAGATTAATCTATGTATTTAACACTGTTCTTGAATGATAAGGTTATTCTAGAAATATAACACTGTCCTGGTACTTGATACACTTCCAGAACTATATTCTGGAAATAATTATGTCCAATATCAAAACTGGTCTTGATACAATATATCCATCGAACTTCTTAATGTTGATAGAAACTAATTTGTTGCGTAGATTAGGTACAACTTCTTATGGTGATCAATTATAACTTCGTATGCTCATAAATGACTTCTTATGTCGGTTAAAGAAAAAACCTCCCCTCTTGGGATCTACAATATTATACGGAACTTGTATAAACACTAAGCAAATTTAGATACCATGCATTAACATAATCTCACAAAAGCAATATTTAACAACAATGAATGACATTTAAAACTGTCTGAAAGCCCATTAAAACAATAATAAATCATTACAAATATTATTCCTATTATGACTACTTAGTAGAATTATTTACTAGAATAATAATATACTTAATACAAAGAAAATTATTAATTATTACCTTGAATCACTATTCAAAAATCCCCTTTAGTGTGGAATATCCAATATTTATGCTATGCACTTAATTATAGCAATACATGAAGATTTCAATTCTTCAGATTAAATTATTTCATTAGTTGAAAATTCCGTGGACAAACCACTTGAAAATTTATATATAACTTTTATTTCTTTATAAAATTTTTAGATGTTGATCGTCTGGCCAAAAACTTGCTCTGAGAACAATGGTCATTAATATTTGCTAAAATTCTCACATTTACTCCCAAGAAACGGCGAAATTGGAGCTTATCGGGGTTTAGGGGTTAAGAGTTGATAAATCAGAATGCCAGAACACCAACAGTATAGGATAGTGCAGAGAGCGAATGATAAATTGGTTATTAATTAACAACAGAACTAGGCGAGTATTTATGAAGCTAAATATTTACAAGGGTTAAGGGATGGTAACAATATCACAAAAGCTTGTCATGTAAATGAATATTAATACACAACATTTTGAAGAGTGATTTCTTTTTATTGCACCCATATCAAATCTACGGGCTTATATATCTATCTGCATGCTGTGACTACGGGGCCGTGGCAACTTGGTATGGGACAAGGAGAGGGCTGTTATAAATGTTAACTTTAATTGTTTTTATAAGAGTTATATATTAGTAACTGAATGCCCCCATTGTAAGACAAAATTATCCCTCAATCAATTTGGCTGTTATGGAAGTGATTCGCTAATCCAACACCTTGTTGCCAGACAAATAACCCCCCCCACACACACACACACTCCCATCTGAATTTGCTACCTTCGGGCCGGGACTACTATGTGTTAAATACTTTGAATGTATAACGCAATAAAATATTTCACAATAAATGAAATGTGAATTAATGCAAATGATGAGTATGCATCTACGTAAATACGTATATATCACTTACCATTTTATATATGTGACACGTGGAGTGATGTTGTGATCGTACAGTTTAGTAATCGATATTAGATTTACCACCAGTGAGTCCTCCAGCACCACCGAGTATACCACCACTACCTAACAGTAAATTGATGATCATCATAAATACCATCACTGAAATAGATACATGAACAATAAGTAAGATACGAGGGACCTTATAATGACTGAGTATTCTATAAGCCTATGTTTTGGTATACATGTAAATAGATAAATAACAAATCATACTACAAAATGCATGTATATAATTATCAATCATAACTGAATATAGATTATGAAAACAGATATTATAATGAATTATAAAACTAAACGAATCATCAACTTAATGTTTCAAATATCGAAATAGAATGGTAGGTAATTTGTATGAGTTTCATGTATTGTAAGATCGTATTCATGAACAGTAACGTTACAGATACCAAGATGTTCATACAGCGTATATTTACCGAAGATGATGAGTTCAAATAAGCCCCCAATGCCACCAGCGGCTCCGCCTAATGCTCCGCCCCCAACTCCGACACTAGACGCGTAAGGGGCGTATCCATAACTCATAGATGACATATAGGGGTAAGAGTGTTTCATGGGATATGAAATGGTTCCGAGTGCCAAACCGATGCATGAAGCAAGGCATACTAGTCCGATAGCTGCGAGTTTGTTCATTTCTGTAATTGTACAATAATTCACTGATGATAAACGTACAAAGTAGTATATATATATTCCACTTCGGTGACGAGGCCCTCCTGAGTTACCACTTGAACAATCATTAGATAGTTGAAATGTTCGACCTATCTTTATTACTCAAAGTTTTATAAAGATAACTTACTCAATGTTTTAAAAGATACGAATAATATATAAGTATACGGTAAGTGCATGCTTCAATGGCCATCATTTGTTTCAATTTCAACCTTGGTATATGATGTTTGTATGACCAAATTTTAATCAAATCTAATTAGCAGTAGTAGTATTATGATTATGAAGCAAATACTACAAGCAATATTGCAAACGATCCTTATCGAATTTTGAATAATATAATTATGTAGTATGCAGCTAATTAGCATTGCGTTCATGAGAAGCATCAGCAGAAAATATGTTACAAAAATATCAAGATAAATTTTCAGTACAAAATTTACGAAAGACAAAACTTTAGTAGAAACATGAAGACTTAGTAGTGTAAGTGACAGTATCATTGAAAGATTTATATGAAATTAGGAATAGACAAACACTTACTTGAATTGTTTTAGTTGTTGTTGGGTCGAAATAGAAGCTGATACAGACGTCTTATCTGTTTAATTATCTGTTCCAAGTTATTCGAGCGAGTGCTGGTTTGTCTCGGTGATTGTTAACTATATATACCCTGGCCATTTCCGGCGGAAAAGGAAAACCCGATCCCTCTCAACCAAAAAATAAATTTCGGTGGTTATATATGGTTTATAAAGTTAACTATTGCAGCATAAGCACAAAATTGTTCAGTTTGTCTATATTGACGGAGATTACCGAAGTTTATCGAGTGGTTTCGACACGCTCTCCTATTGGTCTCCGGTGATGGTCGGAAATTATCGAATTGCAATTAATACGTCTGGAAACAGGGAAACGGTTTTAAAAAGTAAACAAGGAGTGAGAAAGTTACATACGTAAATGATGTATTTTGTAGTCTATGACTTGAGGCATCTACATAATGTAATGAGTTAATGTCTTGTTTCAATCAATGTTTAAAAACGAAAAACTGGCTTGACATTAAACATGCACTCAAAACATTCATTCAGTCATTAAATATTTCATTATACATTTTGTATTTAAATCCTTGGTGTTTAAGTAACAAACACTGTGATCGGCAATGAGTATTATAAAATATCAAAGTTAGTATTATCATAATGAAATGTTGTTTAAAGTTTCATATATGAAATATATAGGTTTATTACAATGAAAAAAGCTCATAATGTACATATGTATGTACATTTTGTATAATTAAATGACTCTACGAAGAGAGAAGGGTGCTAGGAGAATCATGTATATAGAATCCTGTAAAATCTACATGTATAGTGTAAACAATAAAGCACTTTTTGCTATTTGTTATGCTTCATGTCCATGTATATATTTTCAGGAAAATCGTAGTAAACGGATGAGACGTGTATCACTATTGTACACCGGGCACGATAAATAATCAGGAAAAAACAATCAAAATCGTAGTTGGGATATAGAAAATGCCCGGGCTTCCTGTATCTTCTCTCATACCATCTTTATAATGGATGCCTCTGAAATGACTATAGCTTTCGAATGGACCGTTAAACAACAGACAAAGTTAAAACAGGGCAACGGCTATATGTGTATAATCTTCATTAGAATAACATTTTGTAAGTGCGCCAAATTTTCCTGAGTGGCAAAATATCCCTCTATATACGAGTGACTTAATTAAAAAAACACATTAGGTTATAATATTAGAGTCACTTCTACATTTATTAATTAATTAATCGACTAAGCAGCGTTTAGAAAACCACTCAGTCTACACGTACATGTGAACTAATGTTTAAATCTTGAAGTTTTCTCACCAGTAAATACTTAATGTATGTACATGTTTATATTTACTGTTACGCCTTAAAATACTAACAACTCAATTTATACATTTTAATTGATTTTATTGATTATTGTGTACACAGTACACGGATTAGTCATACATACATATATATATATATATATATATATATAGTCATTAAAAGTTGTAACCACATCATTTCACCATAGAATTGTGAAAACTTTTATATTCAATTCAAACTTCTGTGAAGTACGTAATATTATGTCAAATTCCCGAAAATGCGAAGACGCTGACATGGTTAAAATTAATATGGGCGATTATTTGCTTCCAGTTTTTAATCAATGAAAAAAATCGTATGACGCTTACTAATGCGATTGTCAAAAAATTTCCACAGCGTCAAGATAAGTTATAGACTGCCTTTTGTCAATCAGAGTATGTTTCGTTTACTTGTGTCTCTGATGGAAGACGATATGTTCCTCAATTACGTGCCGGTCAGCTTTCTTAGAAAATTTCAGTCCACAGGTAGGACATTGTTCCGCCTCGGAACGTTTCTTGTGAAGTTTTGGACGTGCAGGTTTCTCTGACTGCTGTAGCTTAGCAACAGGTTTGTTCTCTATCTTCTGATGAGTAGACTGGCAATAACAACCACTATCAGAATGAGAACTGCTGCTACTTGAACTACTGGCCGTATCCAGGTTGTTGAGCTTCACTAGTACAGGTGTACTCGATGTCGTCTGCGTCGTGTTCTCCTGAAAATATAATTTATATTTCATCAACAAACTGAACTGCTTAACAGATCATAGATACATATATACGCGTATTAGTTGTTATGCTTGTAGCTGACGCTTTTTACTTTTGAATAATGAATGCTATTGTTTGGAAAAAACTAGTCACTTGGGTTATGTAGAAAAAAATGGTAAATTCAATCTGAATTAGTATGTTTTGTATACATGTACGGTCAAACCTATGTTAGCAACCATCTCTGAATAATGGTAATTATTTTACAAACCCTTAATGATCATTTAGAAGAAATTTAAGCTATCTCCGAATAAATGCCACCTGTCAATTTGTTGTTCCCAATGATGGTCTTTGATCACGGACTTGACTGCACTGTTTATTTGTATTACATGTACATATACATTACAACATAATACAAACATGCATCACACACGCATTCTATACCTGCATTGTTCGTACAAAGTGTCTCCATTCATTGGTGTGATCTTTGGCTCTCTCAGCTAGGACACATTTGATTCTTGTATGTAATTCTTCAGCGACTTCTCTGAACTTTTCACTTGTCTTAAAAGCACTCTACAAAGAAACATTTAAAACGTGTGAATAGAACTGAACATTTACTAATCAAGATAAACAGAAGCAAACATTAAATGACAGTTTTTTAAAGAGACCTAATGAATGGTTATTTGTAACTAATTGCTAACAATTTAAATGTTCAATGTACATGCATCCTGGTTGCTATAATTACGTCATGATACTCAACATGACAAGTAGTACCAAAACCAGTCTCTAGTCAGACTTTGATTGTAGTCTGTACGCTAACAAAGACCAAAGGCAGTAGTAACAGACCTATGATGGTAATCTGGTAATAAGTTGTATTAAAAAAAACCCCAATTTTATCGCATAAAACAAATGCCACAGAATACGATCCGTTGATATTGCCAATGACAAAGAGACATAATACTATTTATACCTGCACCCATTTATAAATGATAATTTATATACTATATCCGTGTATTTTATATTCATAGCACTGTTGATTGTATGCATGTATGTATGTATTTATTGTATATTGTTTCATCGTGATAAGATGTATTGTGCTTAGGCCGAATAAACTTTTCTGTATTCTGTCTTATTATTGCCAGTGACAAGGCATAGTCATATTTAATTTTATACCTGCACTAATTTACGCAGTCGTTCATTTTCGTTCCTGAGTTTGACGATCGTTCTTTGTTTGGATTCGTTCATCTGTCTGTACGTATGTAGGCTTCTACTCTGTCTACCAACTACTTTCTTTAATCTCCCTGGTTTATGACAAAAGGAAACGTTCTAATATCACCAGTCTGACACATAAAATCGTTAATATGTCAAATACTCCAAGCCCCGAGGTTATAAAACTTGGGAACAGTCTCTGAGCTCAAATCTCAATTACATTCTCAAAGTATTATGATTGAAAATTAGTGTTTAACTACGTATTCAGGTCAATTATGATGTCAGACTTATAAATGTATCAACAGTATCATTGTTGTCTGTTATCATAATCAGTAACTTAGTAACATTCAAAAACAAGCTATGAGATTTGAGCTCGGAGAGCAATCTCAGGTTTTATTACCCTGGTATCTCTGACAATATTCAGTTACTCTGTTTAACCTCATGAAGAAATAAACGTAGTAAATTTAACATATATACAACGGTGAATGTATTTATAAGGAATCAGTGATTTGACTTCGATATCAGGAAATATATAGCACTTCCTTAGCTTAATACTACATTTACTTACATCTGCAAATATTGTAAAGTTCACGATTACATTAATTTACCGATTCGTTTTGGGTCTTTAATGATCCACAGTCCACAATCGTCATCCGACGCTTGAGTGAAAGCACTTCCGGTCGGAGATTTCTGGAGTCGGTCAGCTCTAGCCTCAGCAAGTAACTCCTCCAAGTGATCTACGCGATGTCTTAATGTATTATTATCATCCTGTACCTGAGACAGAGCCAAGTCTAACAAACCTGCTGATCTTGTTTGATTCTCCTGTAAGTCAAAGTGAAATAGGTAAAGGATTAAACACACCTTAAGAGCCAAATGATAGTAGTCTCAATATAAAAGTTGTTGAGCGAATTCAGACGACATGTCCGAAATAAGCTGCCTTAATAATACTTAAAATTGTTATCGGCATTGTCGCTGGTATGATGCGGGTTCGTTTCTCATTTGGACTCAGTCTTGAATGTATTGTTTGAAAAGCTTGTTAGATAAGTTGGAAAACATACACATATGAAGCTGGTGTAAGTTTTTAAAATATATTTTTTGTAATTTACATCGAATTTGTTATAATTACCTTAGTGTGTGACTTAGCGATGTTGAATATAGTCAGTTGTTGCTTCATCTCCCAGATTTGCTCGTCTTGTTCTGATCCCTTGTTCATCAGATCTTGTACTAAAGTCTTTGCAATTTGACAGCTTGTGCATTTATTGGCGTTGGTCGTCAATGACATCAGGAAGGAGATGGGTCCCGCTTTCAACTGCTTGAGAGACGGATATTCTATAGAAGCTTGGAACCATCTTAGGTCTGTGGAAGTTCCGGGTGTTGGTTGTACGGATCTGTTGACGTCATACAACTGAACTGCTGACATTGTCGTCTGCTGTTTATTCACAGATTTAGATAATCTGTATTCTTCAACAATCGGGTGAACTTCAACAAATCTCAAAATGTTCTTCCAATCTGAAATCGTTCATATTTTACTAATATATACCCCGTCACACCGGACTCGCATCCGCTTACCGCGTTTCTAAGGCAACCCAGGACGCGACAGGAACGCCTTGGACGCCGTTCGGTCGTCGTGAAAACGCAAGAGAACGCCACTGGGACCCCAAGGACACAGGACGCAGGGCGACGGCGTTTACTTTGGACATGCTCAAAGTAAACGCCGAGGTCGTCATGGTCGCCATAACAACGCGGTAGGACGAAGGACGCGCTAGGGACGCAGTACATACTCGACAGAAACTGCAAGGACGATAAAATCGCGATATGGACGCCGTGTACATTCACAGATCGCAGAGAACATGACCTCGATTTGAAGGATGATCGAAATCTGGATTTATTCTAGAAATGATAGAAAAAATCATTGGCGTTCTCAATACGACCATCGGTGTCCTCCTCAATTTGATAGTTTAGGACGCAGTAAGGACGCGAGTCCGGTGTGACGGGGATATAAACGAAACAGATCATCAGAGATAGTATAGTTTGAACCATGTTAAATACCATATGAAAAAAAAGAAACGAATTTAGTGTGATTTCGATATAGTTAAACTTACAAAAATGGGGATGCGAAACCGTTAAATATCAATGTTCCAAACGTTATTATGGCCACTCGTTATTTTCACACAACCCCGCTGTTAATTCAATCCCCTTAATTCATCTTTTATTTGTTTCCCCAAGGTTATGTGAAAAGTTGGTCCTTTGAACTAGTTTACCCCCCCCACACTCCCTGTAAGCGCTGCTACATATCGTTCCTAGATAGTATCCTCTGTGAGCTTGTGTTTTATCCTCCATTGTTATATGGTCCTACATACAGGATGGGGTTTGTGTCGTTGGGCTTTTCATTGGAAGGAAGTTCTGCTACTTTGGGGATGGTGGGATTTTTTGTATGTTAAGTTTTCATACTCGTGGAATCATGAATTTTGATGCAGATCAAATTACTGTGTTTTTCTTCATCCGCCATGCAATTGTTCAACTAGTCCCCGTTCCATGTTGCAGTGTAAGTTCAGTTTCCATGAGAACTTTCAGTATTTTGATTTTTTTTATGAATTCTATTATATTCTTACCCACATTTAGCATGTAAATAATTAGATTCACAATGAACTAATAACATATTTATAAAATACAATTAATATAATAATGATAAACTAATATGACAGTTCTTGTCTGGCTGACTTAACCATAAAATAACTCACCAAACTGATTCATGTGGACCAATGTGTTGGTATCTCGGTACACTTTCATTATTTTCTGTTTTGTTTTTGCACGACGTTTCGGTAACGAAGGACACGGAAGCTCATTGATAATCTCATAACTATCACTTGGTGTGTCATTTTGTGCTACAATAGTTCATGAAATCATATTAAAACGTAGGTAGAAGTAATGGAGATTTGACAAGTACAAAAATATAGAAATTGTTTGTTGCGTAATATGCATTAGAGCTATGTTCACAGCTTTAAAATGAGGGACTTTTATACATTTATGCATGTAGTCATATTCTAAAATAATTTCGAATGGAAATACATTGTATCACTGAAGTAAAAAAGATATACATGTATAAAGAGAGACTGGTATATATAGTACATTGTAAATTAAATCATGTATCTAAAGTTCTTTTTCTTATTAAAACTGCGTACCTTTTATAATGAACATCTGATAAAATGTATGATATAAATGTTGCACATGTCAATATTACAAAAGTTCTTTTCGAATAGTTGATGAAGGCATAATGATTATATAATAATTTTATAAAGAAGATCGACAGGCATAAATTATATTTAGTTCACCTTTCCTGATTCGACGATTTTCTAGAACGGGTGTTAAAGATGGCTCCTTGAAAAGCTCGTAAAGATTTAAATACTGCACGTGTTCACTATCTGTGACCTTGAAAGGTGAACTGACACCAATCACGTGATTGCCATATGACACGTAGAGAAACTGGTAAAGGTCGCTGGAACTTGGTGGAATCTTTAAGAAAAAAAATACCTAGTTACCTCATAGATAACTAAATTCATGTATACATGTACACGTGCAATCAAATAGTAAACTTCATTTCAATTTCATTACCTTTTATCATCGCCATCTTGATATCATTCAGGTTTTTCATATACAAATGTACATGTTTAGTTGCAGCCATGGCAGTAAAGGGCGCACTTCCCTCACAAAATTTCTTTGAAATCATGCAATTCCCCTATCCAATTTACTGCTTGAAATTTAATTTCCCTAATTAGTTTCTTCCTCAATAGAAGCTTTAACCCACTTTTTTCATCCCCATTTTAAAGACTAGTGCGCCTTCCCCAAAATATTTCGATAAATGCACTTCAAGTAAAACATAATTTGCCAATAAAAAAGGTACCTGATGTAACGATGTCGGAAATAACAGAGATCTACGACTTGGTGACGTACAATCAGGTGAGCGACTTTGTGCCCAGCGGTATGCCAGATATTCACCAAGGTATCTCCAATCTATCATGAATATACCAATCCAGTCCCAGGATGAGGGTCTGTAATATACAAGTGTACATCATAGATCTGTCACATTATTGGCAACACTTCAATGTGAATGATTCGTTGACAAGTAAATGGATACCGTTATATATAAAATGAATTAGGCCTACTCGATGGAAAAACGGACAGGACATTCGAATTTCACAAAATTTAATATTGAAATTCTGAATTAATTTATCATGTACATAATTTGACTCCAAAAGCCCATCAAACAGTATGTTGGATTTTAACCCGGCTATATTCGTCGTTAAATGAAAACCAATGGTTGACCTTCTTCAGGGGTGTAAATTATGTGAAAAGTTTATCTTCTATTGGCTGAAGTTACATTTTAAATTTGCTCTATTCCGGTGATATATCAATTAACATGAAATGAAAATTCTACTCACGTCACATCCTGTCCAAGAGTATAGTTGGCAGTTATGTCCTTGTCGCAAGGGTAGCAGCTAATAACATTGTTGAATAGCACGAGATCAACGTGCGGTGCTACTCGTACAATGTCAAACTCTGCCACTGATTGGCTGCGATCCATACTGTAAAACAATACCATTATTTGCATGATGGTGTTATAATTATGTGATTTGATCAACCGTATATCGGAGTTCGAGCTGTTTCAATATCGGGGATTCATTTATGAAAAGGGAAGACGATGGTCGCTGGTAAAAGGGAGAAAATACACGCAAAAAGGCAAATTTGTGGCTTATTCATAATGCAAATAGGGGAAACATGTTTTGGGGGAGTGGGTAGACATATCATATTTTCCGAGAGGAAAACGCTCGTTATCAGTGTCGATTTATTAGTAAAAAGAACCTGCAATGTGTAATTGTATAATAATCAAACCGAATTTTTGTATGTGTCTTTTCTCTCGATGCAAATACACAATCAACAATTTTCTAAAATAAATAGAGCTACATGTACTTGCCAACGCATGTATTTTGTTTTACAATTGGCCAATGTTTGTCTTAAACAAGTCGCTAAATTATTTCCCCGGGCTGACTTGATTATATCAAAGAACAGAGCAGTACTAGAGTATACATGCATTCCGGCCTTTGATTTATTCTATTACAAATCAGCACTTAATCATTCTTGACAATTTGTCGAAATCTTAGACCTCTAACTTTGTTCATAATTTGAATAAACATGTAAGTAATATAAAGGCCACATAAATCATTTTGCAACAACTCATAGGTCTAGACCTATTTCGATCATGAGTCTATAAAAGGCAATAACGTACAACGATGAATGTATAATTTTTAGGCATCAGAATAACAGAACCATTATGTACATCATAACGAGTATTACTTGAGATTAAATGCGTCAAACATTGATATAATACCAAAGAAGTTGTGTCTTACCTTTGGTGTCAACTGTCCGTCACGACGATAGACGTCGGAATGCTAGCAACAACGTCAAATACAACGGAAATGACGTCATAAAACAATATCAACATCATTTATAATTAAGGCGCGTATTTTCGCGTACACGCTGAATAAATTCAGATTGGTGGGTATACCTATATATGTGATTTACAAAACCAAACAAAGCAAGAAGAAAAACACATACACAAAGTGAAAGTCTATTGTAGACAGCATTAAGACATGTGGTAAGTTAATAAAATATTTCTTTTCAGATGATTTACGAGTGATTTATTTTGCAACGAGCTCAATCGGGCGGTACTGTACATGCATACACGAAACGTAACTCGAGCATTACTATCTTCATTTATTTCAGTGTGTTACGTCCCCTGAAAGTAATCTATCACGTGACAATGAATTTGTACACAAACAAATAAAATGACATTATTTGGTGATTAACAGCGCGTCACGTGCGGGTAGATTGGAATACCAGAGTGAAGAGCTCTTGTGTGCTTTAAATTAAAACATGGATTTATGTTCTTAAGCACAGTATTTTAGAGTGAGTATTAAAAACTAACTCATTGTTTTGAATTTTACTAAAATGTATCTGTAGTGCTCATGCAAGCAGTGTATGTATGAAAGTATACAAACATACTGTAACACTTCTATTCTGTGTACTGTACCATTACAGTTTCGTGTACATGTAGTCAGCTATCAGCTGTAGCTAGACGACACAGTCATACTCCCATGATCTTTACCTAATTAAAATTATTAATGCAGGATTGGTCTGTTTTATATTTCTTGTTAGTGAATTGTGATGTCATATATATCGCGAGGTAAAGTTTATACATGTGTATATTGTACATGTACTCATATAATCTGATAATAATACTGTACATGTAGATGGTTAAATATGGACAGGATGTTTATAATTTACAGATATATCTCTGTATGTATTTAAACTGTTTCAATTATAAACATGCATGGATACTTCAAACATGTTATAATATTAATAATATATATATATCATGGCTGTAAAGTACATAATTATATGTTATATGGGGGGACTACGGATACGGGCTCGGCCAATAATTGCATCAAGGATACAGGAGGTCTGGGCAATAATATCACTACTCTGATTTCGAATGTTTTTTCTTGGTCTATTATCTTGCCCAGTGTATAGCACTGATACATGCCTCACCTGTTTTCCTGTAATTTTCTTAACACAGCTAGTATACTGGGCAAGGTAGCTGGGGTCCTTACTCCTTAGTTCAATCCCTAGTAAGGACCATGGATTTTTTACCCTCCTAGTTTACTTTAGAAAATAAAAACGTACACTAATAAATTGCCGGAAGATATATCTGATCCTAATGATTACTTTAATCATACTTAGTGTAATAACACAGGAATTTGTTAATCACTATTTTTGGAAACTGAACCATGGTTCATCTTTGCTCAGTCACTCGCTTAGCGCGCATTAATTACTACTACAATTTTTCTAAATCTGTCATGCAATTGTTAAACAGTAGTTCCCATTCCATGTTGTAGTGCAGTATTATGTAAGTTGAGTCTCCATGAGTTCTTTCAGTACTTTGATTTATATAGACTTTTTTTATAGTGTACAATCATGTGGGTAATTATGGAGGAACTTAGAATTAGTCATTACTGTTACTGTTTATTTTGATATACATGTAGGTAGGTCAGTATGGAGGGCAGTGTTGAGGATATATCTGTACCTGAAGAGATAGCTGAAAGATTACCAATACTTGGTGAAGATGTAAAAATAGGTACAGAAACACAAACCAAGGTGTATGGTAGAAGATGGTATGTGTTACTGGTCTTCTGTCTCGGGGCTTTCAGTCAGGTATCATTAGTATTGACTTTTTTTGTGTTATGTTTTACCAAGACATGAAGCAATCTATCAGATAAAATGCTTAACTATAATTACTGACTTAGACAGAACCTCTGTAGATGAAAACTTAGCTTTATTCTATACATGTCCTCTTTCATATTTTCATTTTGTCATCTCCAGCAGATAGAAGTAAACCCTGTGCCCATCCCTCAAAGATTATTCAAATTGATACACACACTTCATTCAAATTTCTTAATGTAATCGGAGTGTATAAGACTTACTAAAATCTTTCTTTTGTGACTTGTTGAATAATTTCATGTGTATTTTTGCCAGAATTAATTTCCAGTTGTTGATATGTACTTATTAAGTAAGGAAGTTAACCATGTACTTTTAGAGTATGTTTAATTAATTTACTTTGTTGTAAAGAGTTACTGTTTTTGAATTACATTTTGTATTACTGCCAAACCTGTTAACAAAGCTAGGCCACCCTTGGACATGACACATTTACAGACAGGTGACCATTATTTTAAGGTCGTTTTGTTTGAAATAATGATCGAATGACAGTTTTTGAAAAGAATTACCTTAATTCACTGGGTGGCCGTTATACTGAGATGGTGGCTAATTCTGGTTTGACTGTATATGGAACCATGTCTTGTTTGTGTTGTATTTCTTTTAAAGATTGTTTTTAGAAGCTTTAGTGTGGTCCTTTCTGTTATTACTTGCATTTTTCATCTTTTAATAAACTAGATTCATGGCTTGTAACTTCAAGCTGTATGAGATTTGATGATCGACCTTTTCTTAGAAATGGTTATTGAATCTTCAAATTCAATTTTGATTCCTGTAAATAAAGGCTATTGTTTTAAAAACCATCATAAAGAACTTAGAACAAAATGACAATCGCTTAAAGGTCACTGGTCATTAATGGCCATATTTTGTGTTTCCAAAGGGTGGCCTTTATTCACAGGTTTGACTGTAAATAGAACTTGTAGTTTGATGTATGATTCAGGGATGTGTGTGGAATACATGGGGACCTGTCACAGAATCAGCCAAGGTTGTATTTGATTGGAAAGACAGTAACATAGGAATGTTAGCTAATTATGGAAATATTGCCTTCATTTTCACTGTACTGCCAATGTGTTATTGTGTAGATGTGAAAGGTAAATCTATCTGTTACATTATTTATAAGCATACTGTTTAATCAGATGTATGCATGTATTCATTTGAATGTGTACAATTTACTTGCTGTGTTTGTCAAATTAAAAGATTTTGGAGTTTACAATTTGATTCTAAAGAAGTAATTCCATGTATCAATAAATGTGCGCTCAGTTTGCGATAATTTAGTTAATCACAGGACTGTACAGTGTTTTCAATAAGAGGTGCCTAGAGGCCAAATTGACAGCTTAGTAAATTATATCAATGGATATGAGCATTCAAAACTTCCTACTGATCAAGGTTTGGCCTCTTACAGGAAAACTTTATAAAACCTCTGCTGTGACTTATATCAAACTAATTGTATTTTCCTGATAAACCCATCTTTCTCCATCTTGTTTGTTTCATCGGGTTTTACACCATTTTCAACATTATTTCAGTTATATTGTGGTGGGCAGTTATCCTAACCAGCTTTCCTGGATTTCATTTAGGCCTTAACCAGTACTAACCACATTGTATCCGTAAGCTACTGGCAAGCTATCCCACATAGTTCAGAGGTGGATGACAATTTAACATAGGATGTAATATTTTCAGTCAAATTTGTCACAAACAGTGTGAGTCTCGCTAGGGGTTTAACTCACAACCTCTTGATCATCAGACAAACACTCTAACCACTGGGCTAGCCAGGCAGGCTTTCGCCATCTTGACGCAGCATTGACACAATTAACATCTTGATTGACATCATTAGGATCATTTTTTGGTATATATTTAACACTGTTCATCTTAATGTTTAATTGTATTAGTCAGATGAAAAAGACAAAAATGATTCATACCTCTGTATTGTATGGAATTCTATACAACGTATACTAGATTTTTTAAGTGTTCTATTCTAGGATTACGTATTGCTATGCTGATATGCAGTTTTCTAGTCATGGTTTCTACGGGGATAAGATGTATAACAATGGAACCTGTACCAAGTACATGGTAGGTATAAAACAATATCATGTTGAAAACACTATTTGTTTGTCGAACAGTCATAATAATTAGTCAATATTATTTTTCTGTTAGAAACATCAACAACCTGAAAAAATTAAATCCAAACACACCACTTTATCATATGTCATCCAAAAAGCATACCTCCATATTATGTGTTAAGAAAGTAGTGCAGGTATTTTATTGCCTCATGCTTATAAAGTGGTTTTGCATTTACATGTAGTTCTATAGTTTAGATTCTTAGCCTCATTAGAAAAGCTAGCCTACTTTCTTTTTGTATCCACTTTGTGGACTTCCAAGATGGCTGATTGCCGGTCTCTCCTTAAATGAGTCATTATTTTTAGCTCACATGTCACAAAGGTCAACTTGGGTCAAAAACTAGGTCTCTAGGTCAATTCTTATGAAAAACCATGTTAACACTATATATTTCACAGTTATAATTGGATCTTCACCAAACTTTGTCAAATTGTTTGTTTTAATGATATATTGTCAAGTACAAATATGGGTCATCTGGGGTCAATAACTAGGTCACCAGGTCAAATCTTAAGAAAACCTTATTAACACTGTAGATGTCAAATTTTGATTGTATCTTCACCAAACCTTGTCAGAATGTTTGTCTTAATGATATGTAAGACAAATTAGAACATAGGTCATCTGGGGACAAAAACTAGGTCACGAGGTCAAATCTTATGAAAACCTTGTCTATGCTGTAGTTTTCATGTTTTTGATTGGATCTTCACCAAATTTTGTCAGAATGTTTGTCTTATTCATATGAAGGACTAGTTCTAACATGGGTCATCTGGGGTCAAAAAATAGGTCACCGGTTCAAAACAATATTTTAATGAGTGAACAGTGATTGTCATGCGAGCGATATAGGGCCATCTTGGCCCTCTTGTTTTATTATGTATCGTGATCATTGATGAAGGTTTTAATGTTATTTCAGCAATTTGTACATTTCAGGTTAGCTAATATTTGTGCTATATTAAATGGTATTGGCGGATCAGTTCCATTTGCTGGGCCGGCAGCTTTATCTTCGGTCTGGTTCCCACTTGATCAGCGTGCTACAGCTACAGCCATTGTATCATTTGCTAATTATTTTGGTGTAGGCATGGCTTTTGTTATTGGTATGTTGGTATATTATGCATAATAGAATTAAGTTAAATTAAGATCATTGTAGTTTCACCGTCTTACAGATAATAATGTGGATGAACAAATGAAGTAGTAGTAAATTGTTTAATCAGTTTTGTCACTTTTACTGTTACTTACAATAATTTGAAAAGTATTTTGCTGTAATGTAGCTTGCATAGGATTTGTAGCTTGCACAGGCATGCATGCTATAAAAGTACCATTCATCTATGCTTCCTTCATGCTTTATCTGCTTTAACCATCTGATGAAAATACTTGGCAGGGATGCCAATTTGACAAATTTGCTTGTTTTTGGTTTAATTATTACGAGAAAGACATTTTTAAATCTTTATATTGGACTGATTTCTTTATATTCTCTGGTACTGCACACATCGTTGTATATGGTGCTCTAGTTTTTAGCTCACCAGAACACAAAGTGCTCATGGTGAGCTATTGTGATTGCAAGATGTCCGTCGTCCGTGTGTGTGCATGCATCAACAATTGATTTAAACAACATCTCCGTCTTAACCAGTTGGCCAATTTCAACAAAACTTTAAATGATGTTCCTAGCATGAAGCTCTACCAAAGTTGTTAAAAAAACTAATTTCATTAAAAACTCTATGCTATGGCAACCAATAGGAAAAACTTTAAAAATCTTCTTGTCCAAAACCACGGGGCCTAGAGCTTAGATATTTGGTGTGTAGCATTGTCTAGTGGACCTCCACCAAGTTTGTTCAAATTATTGTCCTAGGATCAAAATTGGCCCCGCCGCAGGGGTCACTTGACTTTACATAGACTTATATAGGGAAATTTTTAAAATCTTCTTGTCAGAAACTACATTGCCTAGAGCTTAGATATTTGGTGTGTAGCATTTTCTAGTGGACCTCTGCCAAGTTTGTTCAAATTATTGCCCTCGGGTCAAAATTAACCATGCCTCAGGGGTCACTTGATTCATATAGGCTTATATAGGAAAATTTGAAAAATCTTCTTGGCCGAAATCACAATTCCTAGAGCCTAGATATTTTGTATGTAGCATTATCTAGTAGACCTCTACCAAGTTTGTTCAAATTATTGCCCTGGGGTCAAAATTGGCCCTGCCCTGGGGTTTACTTTAATCTATTTAAGAAAATTGAAAAAATCTTCTTGTCCGAAACCACAAGACCTAGAGCTAAGATATTTGGTATGTAGCATTATTTAGTGGACCTCGTCTGTTAAAAGTATGGCACCATGGGGAAAATTATCCCCACCCCGTGGTTCACATGATTTATATTGGCTTATATAGGAAAACAAGAAAATCTTCTTGTCCAAAACCTCAAGGCCTAGAGCTTATATATTTTGTATGTCACATTGTCTGGTGGTCATCTACCAAATTCGTTTAAATTATTGCCGTAGGGGCAAAATTGGCCCCACACCAGGGTCACTTAATTTTACAAAGGCTCATGATAATTTTCTCTAAGAGTCTTTATCTGGTGAGCGATATAGGGCCATCATAGCTCTCTTGTCTTATACAGTGATTGTTCTAATATACAATATGCATAATTTAATATATTACATTTAATTGTAGGTCCATTAATGGTGACAAGTCCTACATATGAGACGATTAATTCAACACAACATGAGATCTGGTCAGAACAGATGACTCAAACTTACACTGAACTCAGTCAAAATTCCTCCCATAGAGGTACATTATTTTAGTGGATTAGTTATCTGAGATGTTTACGTAATGTACATATCTTGTATTCTAGACCGTTCAAGATTTCATAAAATACCCTTACTGGTATTTAGTCATTCAAATAAGTACTATAACTCTGTTGACTATTTGAATCATAAGGGGATACATGTAGTATCTGTACGACAGTGTACGTTATTACCAGTATGTATTAAACTTGTACAGCTGAATCTCGTTACGTCAAACTCGCTTATATCAAAATTTCGGTTATGTCAAACTGTTTCTTTGGGTTTCGATTTTTTTGCTCTTTCTCTATATGAAATAAAAGATTAATCTGCTTACCTCAAATTCACTTATCGCCAAATTTCGTTTATGTCAAACTAAATTTTTGTCCCCGTGACTCTAATTAGCATGTAGTTTGAGTTGTTTATCTCAAAGTTGGAGTTAATCGGCAAACAATCTGCACTTTCACACCTGTCATGACATTTTGTTAATTGAACAATTCAAAGGCTCTGGGAGATTTACAATCGTGTGACAAACAGAAAGCACATGTGTAGTGTAGCATAATAATCATACCTGGTATTTGACTTAATCAAAATTATGGTAGATAAGGTAAACAAATACGCATCACGTATAACTTCGGCTGCGGTAAGTATCTGAATACTAGGATACTCGTAGGTTTAACTAGAAAATCGAGTATGAATACTTGCCTCCTATGACAGTGTTGGATTCCAATCTTAGTAAAATGATCTTAGCTTGATAAAAATAATTAATTCTGAAAGCGTGGTTGACGTTAAAACAAATGCATTCATCTTACATTATGTACAGAATGCGTACACATCCATAAATATGTAAGCTAGCCTCTCCGTATTTTCGCATTCTCACAACAAATTTCATAAATAAGTATTTATGTTGGAATAGATACATATTTATTTTGTTTCTTGTCTACGTATGCACATGTTTTAAGCGAAATGTAATCATACATGCATTTCAGTATTTAAGTAAAGGCTATAAACACAAATACTTTAAAACTTGTGTAATTATACAATATTTGTTTATCTCAAATATCTTAAACTAATCTCCACGGTCCCTAGAAGTTTAAGATAACGAGATTCAACTGTATGCGTGCATGGTCCATGTAGCCATTTTAGGTCTAAATTCACAATAATAAACTATTCCAACAATGTGTTAGCCCTCCATGATTTGAATCATAAAACTTTGCTGATTGGTCGTACTCAGATATATAAACCATACACATTGATGTACATAAACTGTATAATTAAATTGCTACTCCTAAAGAGTCATGTATCTTCTTATTTCAGTGGTTACTAACATGTCCAGGTTACAGTCAGATATACGACATCTTCTATATTTACGTAAGTTTTAGTATAACAAAGCATTGTATACATTTGTTTTAGAATTAAGCTACAGTATGGTATTGACTTATTGTAAATGTCAAAGTTTGATGTACCAGTAACAAATCATACTTAATCAAACTAAACATAATCTCCAGGATCTGATCATCATTGAATGTTTATATATTACCTCTAAACATGTATATACTGCAAAACTTCCTTATAACGAGCATCAATATCCTGAGCACCCGGCTTATCTTGAGGAGATTTTATAGTACCATCAACTATAAATATGCTCATTTGTACACAGTTGAGTTTACAGTTTTTCTTCATCCAACAAACAAGCTTTCTGTTTATTACAAAAACTTCATATTGAGCATGGTAAAAATGTTACAAAAGCACTGTCATCACAGATATTTGGTAGAATCAATGATTCCAACACAAATCATCAATACTGTGTAAATTGACTACACATACTACATTTGATTATGACAACAGGTATGTTTATATGTACAGAACAATTGTACATATATGTGTACTGATATGCCTAGAATAGTCATATCAAATTTTAAACATTCCCTTGCCAAAGAATCTGTAAAATCATACAGGTCAAACTAAGAAGAATATGTGCTGACATTTTTTAACCCTTTGTATGTGTATTACAGATGCTGGTTTTGGGGCTGTATTCTTCTTTCTTATTTTGGTATATTTTCCTGCACGTCCGCCAAAACCTCCGAGTACATCTGCTTCTATTAAACGTATAGATTATATCAAAGGATTATCAAGACTAGTTTGGTATGTATTTTTTGGTCAAAATCTGTTGTATTTGATTGCTTTTACGATATTCAGTTTAATGCTTAAGTTATTTTATACTACATCAGTAGTTTTATAGTTTGCTTACTGGAACTTAAGATGACATTTTTGGTGAAGTTTCAAACTGTTATCTTACATACAAGCATCAGATTAACACTAATGCTATGGCTGGTTCATTAGATGTCATATCAAGTACTGTGATGTCAGATGTTATACATGTATCAAGGGGTCACCTGTGTGTGATGTCACCTGTCTGTAACATTGTATCTATGTATGGCAGTATGTATGCTACACTTCTTAGAAATAAAACATTGTTGGTCATTCCATTTTTAAGACTCAACTGAATTATACGATAAAACTGCATGTAGACATTTTTCTATTTCAGTAATGGTTCAGTATGGTTGATTGTTTTAGCTTGTGCCATACCTACAGGTATACTTGGTGTATGGCAGTCTGTACTTGATGTCAATCTTCAACCACTAGGCATCTCACAGGTAATCTAATTATGTTAAATCATACTCAATATTCAGTAAAATATAGATGAACATTGTTTTTCAGGTGTAAGGTATGTACCTGTGATGGGGCCACTTCAGAATTTCAGAATATAGATGGCCCATTAAATAAAGGCTGTATTGGTTTATTTAGAATAAAATAAAAAATAAGGGTCAACTGTCAATAAAGACCACATTTTGTCTTTCCCTATAGTCGCCTTTGTTTATAGGTGTTACTGTAATAGATAATAAAACTGATTCAATAAGTTAAGTTGCAGAAATCTGTATCAGATTCCCATCTATTGTCATGAATCCTAAAAACTTCTTAGATTGAACACCAATATATTTGCAATATACACCAATTAAACTCGTGTTTCCTATTATTTCATGTAGTGTAAAGTACCGGTACATGACAAAATCTATCATACATACTTGTTATCATCATGTTTTGTTAATGTTGTCAACTTCTTATACTAGGGTTGTTGGATACTGAAAATTAGACCTTTCATAATTTTGTGATTATTACAACATTATCAAATTTGAAAATAGGCTAAAAGTTGAAACTATTTTTACGTGCAATTGCATTTTATATTTTCAGAAAACAGCTGGATACTTAGGATTTGTCCAGACTTTAGTAGGTGCTGTGTCTGGTCTAGTTATAGCCAGGTAAGATATTATTAGTGACTTACGAATATAAAATAATGGATAAATACGGTACTGGTTTATGACATGACACAATCTTGGGAGAATGAATGATGATAGATCAAATCCTGCATCTTTTTATTTTCAGATTATACCAAACCTTCTCTAATGGCCGTCTCCTTGTATGTATGTGTATGTAAAGGAGGAGGGGGGCTTTCATTTTACAGAAATTTTCTTGTATGTCAAATTGAACTGAAATGAGTTCGGTCCACATAAATGATTATGAAGTTGATATTTATCCTGAAACCTTTGTGCTAGATGTTTTGAATTTAGATATTTTGTTGGTGGCCTCTATAGTGGAGTGGTTAAGATTTCTGACATGTAATCACTAGTCCCTCAACACTGTAATCAAATCCCTTCGATGAGCATAATATGAGGAATCTGTCCAGCTGACTCTCAAGGTCAGTCAGAACTTGACGTTTGTCCTACCTTAAAGTGAACCCGGGTTTTCCCTCCATCATTAAAGCTGGACATTCTCCAAATGACCTAGTGAAAAATAATATTTGTATTTAGCTTTTGTCTAGTTGAAAAATTCAGACTTGGCATGTTTACATCCTGTCTGTAAGCATTTTGGTTTTGCTACTGTATGTAGATGTACGTAAAGATAAATAATATAAGTTTGTCATTTATTTACAATCCATAACAAAAAACACTGGTTTTAAATGATTTAGTATAAATACTGATAATGTAGTTTGATTAACTAACCTTGTAGTAATGGTCAAGTTCACTGGAGAGTAGGTGACAGTTCTTTATTTTCGTACCTCATCAATACATGGAATAACTGATTCTTTTTTTCAGATTTTCTGATATTTTTATGCGGCGTATGAAGATTTTCCTGATAGTATTATCTATCTCATCAATAGCTTCGTGTGCTTGGTTCTTTATCCTGTGTGAGAAATACATTCCATTTAATCTAAGTAAGTACATATTTATTTTATAACAAGTACAGTGCAACCTCTCCAAAGCAACACCCTTTAGGAGTAGCAAAGTTATGTTGTTGTTGAGAGGTTGTTCCTCTAGAGAGGTTAATATCAATAGTTAAATCATACAGTGCAAAAAAAATCATACTGTTGTTGAAGGTAGGTTATTTTTCAAGAGAGGGCGGCTCTGGAGAGGTTGTGCTGTACATGTAGCACAAATGGGATGCTTGTTTTGGCATTTTTTCTGTGCTGATATCAAAAGTTTAAGTTTATCGGTATTATCGGCGTATAATGCCTCTGACCATAACTGATATCAAAGGTTATCACTTCTACGCTCCCATGACAACACCCAAACAATAATGGTCATATGGAGTAGGTCTACTGTTGTATGTACTCTTCTTATTCCTTTGAAGTAAAATTGTCACCAGACACACAGATTAACGAGTCTAAATATTTGTCTACTAAAGTTGATAGTATACATATTGAACTTTTTGTTATGAAACAAAAAACATTTATGAAAAAAGTGCAAGATATTCTCCCCACAGGTTGTAGAGACAAAAAAGGGTCACACTCTTAGTGACTCAAAGAAAAATATACAGACTACAGAGAGGTAGCCTAAACAGAGTGACTATATATAACTTACTGTCATCGTATGTTCTTACAATACGTGAAAAATTATAAGCTAGTATCATTTGTGACTTTGTATAAAATATATAACTTTCTGTTACAGAGGCCCTATATGCTGCGTGTATTATGATTGGTATATTCGTGAATGGTGGTATACCGTTGTTCTACGAGATAGCTTGTGAAGCTAGTTATCCTATAGCAGAAGGGGTCACTGGCGGTCTACTTACACTGATCAACAATATAGTAGGGATCTGCTTCCTCTTTGTAATGCTAATACCAAATATAGGTAAACTTTATGATAATCATTTTCCTTCTCAGAAACTTGTCATTGTTAAGTTTGTATTAACTGTGTTATTGTTGAATGTTGATATCTTATTGAAAACCCTTTTTTCTGATGTTTGTAATTGTACAGAGTTCAATACTTTCCATTTTCAGACAAAAGAAGGGCATTCATCATTTGTATATTATGATAATACATGTAGATTATAATATGGATTTATTTAAACCAGGCCTGTAGATGTAAACTTGACTTTTCTTTGTGTTTTAATCTAATGATGAGGGAGCTTATAGTGATTGCCTTGTCTGTCCGTCCTAGGTTAAGTAGATTTTAGTGTTTTGACAAACATGCCATCAAGGGCATATACATTTATTGAAAGTAGCATCATGTTTATTTTGTATTTCTCCTTACAGGTAAATCTTGGATGAATGAAGCATTGTTAGGATCGACAATAATTGCTCTTCCCTTGTTGTTTGTGTTTCCGGAGAGATATCTTCGTACAGATCTTGACATTACAATAATTATTCCACCTGAAAATGGTGACGTACAAACACCTAGTAAAACAACCCAGGACAGTATTACAGCTTGATGTCACACAGTTCTTACTTAGGACAGAAAGTTGGGTGTTGTTTTTCTGGAAATGTTCATGTTATATTTACCTCATATAATGCAATTTTATTTAACTGTCAAAGCTGAATAATACACAATCACTGAATGCGTTTATTTTAGCTTGGTACCATAGTCGACAGTTTCCATTTATTTTATGGCAAGGGAATGTTTCGTTATATTATAAGTTAAATAAATGTACATTTGACAACCGGATAACAAAGATTCTTCAATAAAATTGCACTATACCTAATATGTCTCAGTATGCCATTATCATTTTATAGCAAGAAATACATCACTTCTGGAATCATGGAGACATGATGGGATGTATACATGTGATATATTTATTTATATTCTGGTCATCTGTAAAAATGGGAAAATGTTTTATATTAATGATAATTTTCATTAGTTATTCTTTGATATTATGGGACGACCTGGCCTATATGGACTAGTACATACATAATGCATTATGCTGAGTATAACTATGTACATGTATATTGTATTGTGTTAGCATGTTTGATAAGGTCTACATGTAGACCTATAATAATTTATACTTATTAATTTATCAGCAACTGTTTGAAATCAAATATTCTGTGATATCTGTGTTAGTGTGTTCAAGTGATCATAATTAAATTATCATCAAACATTAATTGTATTGTATGTGATTCTGGCAAGTGCTGTTTACACTATTTAGGAATGTTGCTGACAACCAATTTTTGCTTCATGTAGATTCTCTTAGGTTTATATCATTACTAAACCTGGTTTGTACATGTACATAGTGGCTTGTATAGAAACAAGTGACAAATCAATGTGTTCAGACTTTACTGCTGCAGCTGGTATGACTTTGTTGATATCTAATGGTTCATCATTTTCAATATTCATCCTTAAAGTATTCTTTGAATGCTTATTTGTGCAATAAAAGTTTGATATGCATAATTTATCGGGTAGTATGTTTGTCTGAATGATATTAATTTTTTCCGATATGTATCAATTTTTTAATTGATGTTAATTGAATATACAATGTACCAATATTTTTTGATTAACAAAACTGTTAGATCACAATCCGTAGTGTCATGATGTCTTTATAATTTATGTCCATCGTTTTTGGGGTATATTTTTCTATTAACATACCCTCTTATAGATAATATCATTTTACAATACAGTCAGTTATTTTACAAATATGTAAATGCGGGTACCTTTTGAAATTCATTTTGTTTATGTTTGGGCTGTAGCTAGGGAACATTCCAATACTCTGATAATCTTCTTGTTAAACCTGAAGATAGAGTAGAAATACTCGCCACAGATCATTGAATTGCATTCTTAATAAAAAAATGTAGGCATTATATATGATTTCTCATTCAAGCATGATAATATAATATTTCCATATCAGATCAGTCAGTTGAGAATGTACTTAGCTTCAATAATTTGTACTTTCACTGTTAAAACAGTCTTAGAGGTGATTTTTATAAGCACTCGACTGAATTATCAGTGGGTTACTGAAGTTTACAACTTGTAGCCCAAATACATAGTTAAGAAAGCTCACGAGCCGAAATAGAAATTTACTTGCCCCGAACTAGTAGGCTAGTGTTTAATTTGATGAATGTCAAACATTTTGTAGTTTCTTGTGCTCACTTTTCATGTTCATTGTTTATGAAAACAAAACATTAGTGTTTGTAACCAGATATCTATATTTGTTTGTTTATGCTACTGTTTTCATTAAATATTGAAAATTGTGACTTTAATAAATCAATTGTTATCTTGCCGTTCTCTAGTATTCTGTTGTTTCTTTGTCATGAAATATATATGTAAGTACATATTCAAGCACGAGTGACAAACCATGATCAAATCTGTCCGTCTAATATCATCAATTAACTATACGTATGAGTCCCTGGCATCACCACCCCTAAAGCTAAAACAGCTTGAATCCGTATCGTACAAAACAATGTAGCAGATAGTGCTCAGGCTTTATGTTCGCTACAGAATCAGTCCGACTCTGTCATGAATCTCATGCAGGGGTTGCTAGGGAGCGATACTTGAGTTTGAGTGACATGTAGGGGATTTGATTCCTGGGAGAAAACATTGATAAGTGCATTATCGTCGTTGAAAGTTAAGCAGAAGACAAGGGATTGAAAGCGGCAAATTTTTAAATCTAGCCTGAATAGCTGTGCCCTAGGTTAGTGTTTATGTAGACCCAACATCAGGAACATATACTGCATTTTGTATTTACTTATTATTTCCTATTGTCCGAATAAATTGCTCTCCGTTTTGGTCAAAGGGAAGTAACTCAAAATATTTAGATTACTATTTGTGGTCAATGGAAAATAACTATATTAACTCAACGTAAGTTATTTTCAGCTTATTACGTCATGAACGATGACTTCTGAAAGTGCTGGTTTAAGTCTTTAGATAAATAGTGGAACCAATAGAATTGTCATCCTTCTGGTCACACAGGTCATCATCTGGAGATTATTAAAAGCTAGCGGTTGATGGTATAAACAGGGATGCTATATTAATTAGTAGATGTAATATAGCATTCCTGGTATAAACAAGTACCTTAATGACATAAACTGGTTCCTATTTCATGTTGCATTGCAACAAAGTTTCTGTAAACAACTCAAGTTCAACGGTATCCATTTACTGAACAGATGGAGAGTTACTTACCTTTTATCAATAATCAGTCTCAAAAACTAAATTGTTCTAGTGATAGCTGAATGGGTTTATTAATTTTTGTTTTATCACAATATTTTCCGCATTCGAAAAGAGTTGTCAATATTATCATTCAGACCCACGGTATATTATATAATTAGTCTCATTTTCGTGACATATATGTCGTCTGCTACTTACAACCAAAGACCTATACAAACATAATTGCATGTATGGGTCTTTGATATAACTTGCCCCCATATATCCCAGTCTACATATGGTCTGATGATCCTTCTTTGAGTTTCCCATCTATATCTATGTACTGTCAATAATTTGCCCGCCAGCCCGCGGGGGCGACGGAGGTCTGACTCGGGAATTTGACATTCTTGATGTCTAAATATATACTAGCAGGTGCATATAACATAATAATTTCAAATAAGAAATTGTAACAACATGTTAAATTTTTATGTCGTGATACGCGCAAGGTCAATCAAACTATCTGACCGTTTTTTCTCACATTTACAATACATCTCGCTTGGATTAGGGTAAAAGTAAGATTTTTTTCGTTATAATATATTTCTAGTATCCGAGTTAGGTATGTTTAAAATCCGTTTACTATAGTAACGCTGCTAAAGAAGATCACGCCCCCTTTGAGACACGTACGCCGAAGCAAAATCCAAAGGGACGCAACTTGAATCGAGTCAAAACGCGTTTTACGCATTACGATTAAGATCATTTTGAATACATGTAGAACAAAAAAATCTACATTTCAACATCGGTTTAATTACCGAAAATTGTCTTTGTGCTTTAAACGAGTAAACAGCACTTTCCACCATAAGTGACCGGAGTAATAACTCAACGTCATATCAAATGTCACTTGCACTTAAGGGCGGGGGTTCCAATCAATAATGAGACTTAGAAGCTATTTGACATATGGACCCATTGTTACACACGCGCTGATTGCTAGGTCACATGGTTGATAAATCAGCAATGAAGAGGTACCCTAAAGGTAACTGGTAAGCAATTCAAATAATTATCCCACAAATATTGACTCTACTATTTATTTTTTAAATGATCATGAGGTACTTGAGTATAATTTGTTAAATAAATTGTATTTTTTGGTAATCTCATCCTTCAAAAATATTTTTTTAATCATACAGAATTATCTGGTCCCCACTTGGTGCACCTTACGTCATTGAACACGTGGTTTGTGGGCAGTATCGATGAACTGACGCCCGCCATTTTGACGAAGAGTGACAATGTCGCTGAAATAGGTAAGCTACCAATTACAGGCGTAGTTTGCTCCGATTGCGATGATTCGATTAGCAGAGATGCTAGCTTGTCAGAAATGATTTACGTACGACTATCTTGATAAATGTAGTCTTAATAACTTTGGAATTTTATTTAGATCGAAGTGTTTTTAAGAATCATTCATGTCTCGCAATGACCTACTTTTGAAGGTGTTGTGAATTTGTCTCGCGCCGGGACACTTGTCTGGCATTAATTAGGTCACCGTGTCGTGATATGAAAGTGAAAGTAGAAAATGATGTCAGTTCATTCGTCGGCCATGGTATTTGACATCGATCTTCATAGTTTTATTGTGATGCTGTTGTTAGCTCTATACAGCTTGCTTGTTCAGTATTTTCGCAGAACTAATGGAACATTACCTATTGATTTTGAAATGTCTCAAACAGTCAAACTCAAAGACGTGCCCAAGACCATTTAATCTTTTGGGAGTGATTTAATTATTATTGTATGTCATGGGATGAAGGGTAGTGTTTAATGGCGTAGTAAGCACTAAAATAGTAACACAAAAAAGCACATACATGTCACAGTATCAATAAATATACAAAAGTTTCTTATCTATATAAAAGACTTTAATTGTCTATAATTAAGGACTTAAAACAGTTATTTACACAAGTCCTTACTAGCGGGCTGTGTTTTCACACATTCAGAGGTGAGAATTGTATACATGATGACAAAGTGGGTGATGTGAGAACGTCCATACTTTTAGCTAAGGTTTCATAATTAAGATGTAGGTGAATGATTGATTATCATAATATTATAAACTAAGTTTTTATTAACACGCCATATAAATATATACAAAATTTGCATGAACAAATGGACATTATTTAAAATAAAAAAAACAGGCATTGATAGACGTGTACTGTAGTCCAACTAATTAGACTGTTTATAATGGTGTGACTCTTCTTTTAATATTTGGCCCCGTCCCGCACAGTCTGAGAGGATGGCCCTTTTGAATTTATTTATAAAAATCGGCCAACCGTTATTTTCATTCAAATGTCTTGTAGTATTTTTTGTGTGATCAGAGAAAATTTTAAAAGCATTCCTATTGAATTAATTATTTATCCATTGTAAATGTGAATAAAAATAGCCATGGAGTTTGCTTAAAGTTAAATTTTGTATTTGGTTGAAAACTTGTCAATCGCATGAGAATGGAAAAGGGAACCACCTCCACTAACAACCAGTTTGTTTGTGTTTTGTGTCATATAACTTATGATATAAGGCGGACAGTTCCCTGGGACGAACCAGTACTAGACTCCCATCCTCCGTAAGCAACTGCCTACGTTCTCACATAAAAAGACATGGTTGGTTGCTGGGCTCGAACCCATGACCCTCTGTTAGTGAGAAATTACAGTGATTTGAAGTCAACAACCTTAACCACTCAACCATGGTGGCGGGCCCTAATAACCAGAAGGCATAATTTGTTTACTTGAGGATATTCTGGCCGACTTCATTACATAATGCCATGTCTCTGCCATTTTGATTCACTTTAGAAATTAGTTTACACTGGACATTCTCATAATTTTAATATAAAACTATCCTTTGTTTATTTCAGGTAATTTGTGAGTATGTGAGTTTGAAACTTATATCGTTTCTACATCATGTCCGTGGTAACGCACGTAATACCACAATCATTCTCCGATGGACAAATTATCAACTTAGTCGCACCTACTGTGGGAATACCTCAAACACAGGATGGGGTCTCACCGGGCAGGTAACCACCATTACTACATTCAACATGTTTGATGATAAAAATATGTTCCCAGTGTATATTTTCTCATAAGTGATGTCATCATGAGTTGTATGAGGTCATCAGTGGTGTAATGGTAATGTGCTGGACAACTGAATGAAAGTTGTGGGTTCGGATCTCACCGAGCCAATTGCTGTGTCTAGAAAATTATGTGTAAAAAGGCGTGTATTGGTGCTTAACACTGGGCATGATAGGAAAAACTGTTTGAAATAAGAGTAGGGATACAAATATCACATTCTCCTGTATTATCTCCCCTCTCTGGGGCGGCCCCTAAAATAACTGTCAAATAATCTGATAAACAATGGATAAAGATGAGATGTAGTTATCATTTGAAAATTTCCACACATATCATTATTATGGTACTACTACTTGAAATTGCTGCTTTTAAATGATAATTATGATGCAATAGGACAAGTTTTATGATGTGTGTGTTTATTTATATGTATTTTAGTGTTACTGCTCAGTTGATGGCTGGAGGTACATATACCGGGACCACAGTTCAGACACTCTCTATTGAACCTAACATAGAGAAAGATAAACAGCTGATATATACGTAAGTTATGCAAATATCTTTTACTTTGATTTAAGTGCCCTTCTTATTATATAATTAACCTTGATTTGTTTGCTTATTCAGTATAAGTTAAGAAATACAATGTATTGCTTTCGTCTTGTTCTTGATTTTTGGTCTCTAGAGATTTGGTGAAATTTCTCTGTATGTCTGGAAGGACTAACTTATCAGCTAAGTTCTGAAATGATGCATTTACATACAAAGTACAAAAAGTGCATATTTTTATCAAAATAATACTTTGACATACAATTTAAAAATCTATAATTTCTACATGATAAAATATGGAATGATTCTAATGTACATACATATTGTACTTCCAGTCATCCATTGTTTCCATTGATGGCATTAATGTTTGAGAGATGTGAACAGGCATCAGCAGCCACAGATTTCCCATCTCCAGAGGGTATTGTATCTGATATACAATCCTTCCTACTACATCAAGAGAAGGAGAATAATACATTGTTAATTGGAGATGAAGATCTGGATAATTTGGTATGATAGTAGTTGTAGATAAATTATATATCATATACAAGTTTTTACACCTATTTCCTCTTCTTTACTCTTACTGTGTCTTACATTTGGACCTTTAAACTAGCATTTTGAGTCTATTTTTTTACTCTTGAAATTAGCAAATCAACCTTCTGATTCTTGAGAATTTACACCAAATGGGTCAAATTTAGTAAATTGCTATTACATTGGTAGGATATATCGTGGGCAAATTAATATCAGGTAATGGTTGTTTTTGTGACGACCCTGACTCTACTAAACTAACTCAAACAAATTAACAAAAAACATCTTCTCAGTTTTCTTTAAACTGTTCAACACCATGATATATACTTAGTAGATGAATTATGATTGACAAAATGTGTAAGTGTTTATCATTGTTTTGTCAAAAAAGTTTGGTTTAAAATGAATTATTGCACATAAAGTTAATACATGTTTCTTTATATGGTGCTAGATGCATTAACTTAAAACTATGATCATTTACTTTCAATGTGGCCAGAAAAAACTTATAGAGTATACTCTATCATTATTACCAGTAGAAATTAAAGAATTTCTTATTGGTTTAAATTCTTTGATCTTGTGATTTATTTGTAATATGTTTGAAGGACAGAATTGATTATATTTCAGATGATCAAAGCAATTCAGGTTTTAAGAATTCATTTACTGGAGTTAGAGAAAGTGAATGATTTATGTAAAGACTTTTGTCAAAGATACACAAACTGTTTGAAAGGTAAACTACAGAGTGAGAACTTGCTTCGTACAGAGTCGGATTATGATCAGTCCATGTTTGATGAACCTCCGAAAGAGGAGAATGTTCAAGTACCCTCTTTGACATCGACAGCTGGGAGCGGCGTTATTCTACAACAGCCGTTCCAGTCTAATGTTACACCAATGCCTTCATTAGGTCCTGGTCAGATCATGTCTGGTGGTACTATATATCAGATGGTTCAAACACCTCAAGGTTTAGTGGCCCAACCATTACAGGTAATATTATAAGAGATGTAGGTACTCTGGTATATATGTTAAAAAGTTATGAATGACTTTAAAGTATAGAAGATAAGGGAGATAATTTAAAACACTGTTTGATGTTTGTAATACATAATAAGTATAATAACATAAAAAATATTATATGTTTAACATGTCTGAATAGTAGAAATTTGAATGATACAAACATGATTAGGTATGTTTTACTTGCCTGTTTAGTAGATATTTGAATGAGAATAGAACTATAAGTGAATTTCTGACCATGATTTTAGTGTTTTATAATGTTGATTCTACTTACAGATTCAACAATCTATTGGTACTCCATTGATTCATGGTAGTACTCCTCTATCACAGATAGGTGTCAATGCACAAACAACAGTATCTTCAGCTTCCACATCAACAGGTAACTAGTCTTCTATACTTCCCTGTATAATGTATTGTTTTTGTCATACTCAGTGAAATAGTAATGGTATAACACAAATCTGTAGTTTTCAGTCACACTATACTACATGTATCTCTATAGCATTGAATAGATATTTCATTTTATTTGATTTTATATTTTGAAGTTATAATTCTTTATATCACTTTGGCACTAGGATATAACTTCACACCATTATCCAGGTTCATTTCCAACTTCAAAGCTGAAGGAAGATCCTAGACATACACCTGGCTAGAGCCATCAAACTCTTGTAGGCTAGCTCGATAGCCTTCTTTTATATTGAATTTGGTTAGTCTGTGATGAGATTCACACTCATAGTATTTAGAGGCTAGTGATTATAAGTCAAAAGCCATAACCACTGACCTCTTAGTCCTTTTACCAAGTGGATTTTATGGATGGAACATAGTTCAATGTTATTTGATATAATCCACTTGACAAGAATGACAAAATCTGGAATTTTGGGCAGTCACAAATCTGTCAAAAATTGAAATAAGTAAGTAAAATGTAGTCTGATTTGATCTGTAATCCATAAAGATTCACTGACTGAGTGACAGAGATAATTGTTTGTTTCAGGTATAAATGCTTTAAACAGCGCTAGTAGTGGCTTCGACTCAGATGATGATGATTCTGGGAAGAAAAAAAGTAAACGTGGAGTTTTACCTAAAAGTGCTACACATATAATGAGGTCCTGGTTATTTCAGCACATAGTGGTATGTTGATGTTGAAGCACTGTAGTTTTTGTAGTATCATAAATTTTATGGTAACACTTACTGGGTTTGTATATCAGTAAGAAGGTCAATGTAGAGATGCTGTGTTCATTAGCATCATCTCTATGCTTGTTACTTAATTGAGTTTTAATTGACTGTTACTTGTGTAAGAATTTTTTGCAATACATCATTTATTCAGTCAGTTCTGCATACACACATGTTGTGATATAATTGTTAAATGTGTAAAGAAAATATTGATAATAAATATTTTCACTTTACTGATCCATTTTCTAATAAATCAAACAGACAAAATCACTGCCAAACTTGTAGTGTAAACAAATACCACTCTAGGGAAAGACAAAATGTAGCCTATATTTTGAGGTAATTTCTTTTTAAATAATCAATGACAGCTTTTAAAAGAATGTTCTTTACTCACAGTGTGGCCTTTATTTAGAGGTGGGTGACAACACAGGCTTGACTGTACCTGGTAATGACTGATTGAGAATAGCTTTCATTTAGTTATATTTCACAGTATTATATAACACTAATTTATATATTGTAGTACATTCAGTTCATTATTTTATCTCTGTTACAGCATCCTTATCCTACTGAAGATGAGAAACGTCAAATAGCTACTCAAACAAATCTTACATTACTACAAGTAAATAATTGGTATGTTGTTGTTATATATTGATAAGTGTATAAATATCATAAGGGCTAATGGCATAATAGGTACCCTTAATTCTGAGAGATTTTACTCCTAGAGATGAAAATATTTCCATGATAACATATCATGAAAATCAGAAAATGGCCAAGATAAGTAAGATATATATTGTAACTATTAAATGAAACTGTATTAAGGTATTCATATGACAGCAGTTTCTCAAACTTGTGTACAATTGATTAATGCTGTAATCTTTTCAGCTTCATGAATTGGTATAATATATCAACATGCATTGTAGGTTTATAAATGCTCGACGGCGAATCTTACAGCCAATGTTAGATGCAGGGAACCCCGAACAGGCTAAATCAAAGAAGGCCAAAGCTCAGAGTAAACCACCACAGAGATTCTGGCCATTTGCTGCGAACGCAAGTCAAAATATATCAACTTCAGACCATTCTGTTACAGATGCTATCACTACTTCTCCGTCCACTACCAATCTGTCTTCTATAAGCCAAACTATTGTGATACCACCTGGAGCTTGTAAGCATTATTTACATTCTTGTAAACTTGTCTCTTCAACAAATCATTCATATTTTTGATTGCTTGATCTGTTTGATGTATACTTTTTGTTATATAATTACATATTATGAAGTTTATTGAAATCATAACTTAAGTTGACTTAATTCATATGTATCAGGGGTGTGATTCTTCCTCCTTTCAGCTGATTTCCTCTTTTTGTCCTAAAATCTTATAACAAAAGGGTCCAGATTCAGTCTGACCTATTCAAAAATGATGTTTTTGCAAGCATGAGGGGGAAGGGGGGGGGGGGGGGGTAGGGTATTTCAGCCTTTTTGCTCTTGGAGCACTCACACCCCACTCACACCTCTGTGTATGCTGCTTTGCCAAAATCTTGTATTGACGTTCTTCAAAATAGACTTTATTGCTGGTAGTCATTAAATTTCAGCTAGGAGGATTTGCATTTATTGTAAATAAATACCAGTACTGAAATACATAGAAATACCTATACTGGGACCAAATAAAGTGGTTTTATTACATAATAACGGGATGGTCTCATTATCCGAACCTGCGACCATTGAAATAAAGAAGGAAAAAATGAGGACCAAGACAAAGTGGTCTTATCATGCAAACGGTTTTATTATCGGGATGGTTGCATGATGGAAAATTAAATGTTGTAATACCACAGTACTGGAACATTATTGTGATTGACTATCTTGGTTTTCATCATGTTCATGCTTCTTCATTTCTTGTTTCAGTTTTGACATCAGATGGTCAGATTGTCAGTCTACAAGGAGCCAATATGGCAGCTATGTTGAATCAAGTAAAACAGACTTCTCCGTCACCTACTGCTGATGATAATAAAACATTTGTGCCTCCTATTAATACAAACAATAATAATCATCATACAGACAGTGATTCTAACCATGAAAATGAGGATTTAACCTGACGAGGAGCAGCTTGACACTTAGAACTAACATTGGGTTGTGTCCATCACTCAGCTTAGAGTTCAATTTGTGGCTTTAATTTGAACTTCCCAAAGAATTGACCCAAATTTACATTTTTCTGTTTATATAATTTTGTCAAAGGGTTTGACTTAGTCAAATAATCTTCAAAATTAAAATCTATGCATTGTATTTTATCCTGATTTTCTTTTTATGTGTACTGTGGTAACAACACTGTTGAATCTAACCATGAAAATGAGGATTTAACTTGATAGGAGCTGCTTTACACCTATAACATTAGGTTGTGTCCATCACTTGGCTTAGAGTTCAGTTTGAGGTTTTAAGGAATTAACCCATAATTTACATTTTTCTGTTACTAAGGTTGAATGTAATTTTGTTAAAAGATTTGATTCTGTCAGATGATCTTCAAATTAAAATCTATGCTTTGTGTACTTAAATCATATAATGCTGATATTCTGTTTATGTGTACATTGTTATTGTTGATGAGGTTTTTGTGCATTTCATGCAAGGATTGCTAATCAACTTTATAATTGTGTGAATTTCTTTGGCATTTTTTGCAAAAATTCATGACAAGCAAAATTTAATGATGTTATAAACACAGTAATGTTCTGTTTAAAAGAGTTTTGATCACATTAAGTTTGCTTATTATGTGGATTTGTTCAATTGTGTTGTAGATTTATTTTTATTGGTAGCAAGTTTTAAACTGCTTTTATTGTTACACGGTTTGTGACAAGTGACTGATAGCTTTTCTTCAAATTCCAAGTTTGATGCTAAAATGAGATATATGTTGTTTAAGAATCATGCTTAATGCATTACTGTTAATATAACTAGCATATTGCTTGTGTAATATTTTAGATATAAAATGTTACTTAAAGTTAATTGTTCAAAGATTTGATCAGTTCATGGTTGTGCAGTTTTTACGTTTCAGCAGAGTACACAGGAAACTGTTGTATAATGTTATGTGCCTTTTATTCATTCATTGTGCTAAGTTTGGTCATACAGATAAAACTAAATTTGATGCTTATGTTGAGATCAACCTGTAATTATGCTCCCTTTCAAAGAAAAGGGGGTAAATTGCTTGGCCCATGTCGGTCGGTCCGTAACAAAACCTTGTCCGACCAATAACTAGAGAACGATTTGGCCTAGGCTCTTTAGATTTGGTCGGGAGGTTGGTCATCACATGTAGATGACCGGGCATCATGACCCCTATCGAATTTGAGATCAGTACGTCAAAGGTCACAGTGACCTTCAGCCCAAAAAACCTTGTCCAACCAGTAACTAGAGAATGATTTGGTCTAGGCTTTTCAGATTTGGTTTGGATGTTGGCCATCACATGTAGATGACCCCTATTGATTTTAAGTTTAATACCGGTAGGTCAAAAGTCGAGGTGTAACTATCGAGTTGGCTGTTAGAGGGCATTCATGTTTTACAAACACTTCTTGTTAACTTAGGGAAGTCTTTTATGGCAATGTCTGTTTATTGAGCAACTCTTCACTGAATTCCTTATTCAACTATTGATGTCTCTGCCAGTTTAGATTACGTATTAAATAAAGATGCAAATCTATTAAAATGGTTTTACTCCCAAATACTTCCATTGTGTTTCCTCTAGTTGTCATTCACTTCTTATTTTGTTTCAACGTAATTTTTAGAAATATTCAAGCTGTGATTGTTATAAAAAATAGATATGCAATGTTGTGTCATTAGGAAAATATTTTAATGTGAATTTTTATGAAAATTGTTTTAAGCAATAAAAATATGTTTAAGAGACTTTGTTTTTTTCCTTTTTGTATCATTTAGTTAATTAAGGATTATTTGAAAACTTGCTTTTATACATCTTTTTTTCAGTTCTGAAATGAACTAAACTAAAAATGGGTAAATGTAAGATTTTATTGTAAGAAGAAAATACAAATGTTTTTATTTCGACTTTCAAATGTGAACATCAATCCAATGCAGTATTTTGTATGAAATAAATAATAAAATCATAACAATATATCACAGATAAACATACAATATGATAAACATAATTACTACAAAACTCTGTAAATTAATACTATCTTACATTCAGTATATATGCTCACATTCACACAATACTTTCTCTCATACATCTTATATATTTTCTGACACTGATCTCATAAACTTCACAGTTTAAGGCACGCCATGTTTCTAAATATAAACATCTTGTGTTAAAAATATATTGATGCTACATTAGAACACTTGCTGGTAAAAGCGTCTTTGAAAGAGACCAGACAAAACAAGAGCAAACTGATCTACATTCATTCTCATCAGCAAATTGAAACATAAGTCAGCATAATGTATCTTGTTTGTTTTTCTACCATTCAAATAATTTACTAAAAAAAGTATCTATGACATTGTTTTGTAGAAAAATTGAACTCATTAGAATAGGGCCATCAATGTATCTGTAGTCCTTAGAAATGTTCCCGAACATAATTGATAATAAAAATTTATTTAAAACAAGACAAACAGTATGAAAATTCCAAAAGGCAGCAATTGTGCAATGAACTTGTAACAGAAATCAATTAATTTTAAAACATGCAAGGTAACCACAGTTCGTTCAGAATTAGTACTTTACAATAGCAAAGTTTTAATGTGCACCGTGTACAGGCTTTATTTTAAAGTTTTTGTTATTATTTCAAATCTATTTTTTTTTACAGTGATGTACAGAGTAGTGCATATATGCTTAACACATCTAAATAGTAAACAATTCTTAACTGTATCAACACAAGTTTACAATTTTTATTACACAAGATTCATATGGAATACTGAAGATAATGTCTTATCAAGTTAAACTTTGTCTTTGAGTCACTGTTGTTGTTGTTGCTGTTGTGGTGTATCAGCAGTTGGTGGTGTTGTACTAGAGGAAGGGGCTGTTTTGGGGACACGTGGATGCATGCTTATAACATCCTCACTATCTTTGTGTATTTCTTTATGTGCAGCCAGCAAGAATTTCCTCTGATCACGTTTTACTGTAATATAAAATGTTACAAGATCATTTAGTAACTTATAATATGCTAACATACACACCATGATCTGCATGGTTATAAATATATAACGATATCAATTGTTTTGACCATAGTAACAAAATTAAACATCAATGCAAAACGCCAGATCTTTGTATCTGATATTAGGAAAGGTTTATTTGTTTCAGCAAAAACTAAAATTTTTGGACACTGCTAATGAAAACCCCAAAAAGTTTAACCAATGCCACTAGTCCTGGCTCATTTTCTTTTACTTATAATAAACAAACATGATAATGGAACAAACTCTGAACCTAATTTGTAACAAAGAAAGCATTGAACACTTCACATATGACCAACATACCAAGATTTAGGATTTTTTATAAGTTTGCATTGTTTTTTATATTGACATAAACAATCGACATTGTGTTACTCACCTTTTTCTCTCACAGTTTGTTTTTTAACTTCAGGTATAAGGAAACAATGAACTAAGTCAGCAACAATCTCTTCAGATTCAAGTTGTGATCGTCTGTAAATATAGATTGTTAATTAGTAACCAAGCATTGTACTTCCTTTTATTTTACAATATGTACATCAATACTAACAAAAATATGAACATCCTGTACAGATGAATATATTTTACGAAATAACTTCTTTTATGAACTCATGAAAATTCAATTTCTAAATTTTGCTCATGTATTAGGTCACAAACTGAAACCGACATCAAGATGGTAACGTTCAGAAAGCTTCATAATTTTATACATGAAAGAAAATGTAGAATTAAGAACAGCAAAATCTCTGTTAGCAGCCACCTCTGAATAAAGGCCATCCTGTGAATAATCGCCATTCTTTGAAAAACCATCATTGATCATTTAGAACAAAATGACTTCCGAATAAAGGTCAACTATCAATAAAGACCACATTATGTCTTTCCCAAGGGTGAACTTTGTACACAGATTTGACAGTACATGTATTTCATTATGAGATTCTACTTACTTGTCTTCCATGTCATATGCTACATCATTGATCTTTGAGGCAAGTTCTGATACTTCAAACCTTGCTTGTGCATCAGCTGTATTATCTATGGAATCCAGGACAATAGATTCTAGATAACTATTAACACTGTTTTGATGAACTTTAACAACCTGGAATCAATACATAAATCCTGTTGTTAACAACTTCAAATATGGAAAAACAGTCAGTGAATAAAGGAAGCAACAGAAATAATAATGAAGAAAGGAACACTACATGTTTATCACACAATAAACACCTACATGTCCTGAAAACTTAAAAAAATGAAGGAATTTCAGGAAAATTTTGATTCATGGAATAAACATGTTCAATTGACATTGTTAATACTAAAAGATTAAGCGAAATACCAGCAATATTTACTAATTTCAACAAATACACCAACCTGTTTGAATATTTCATCTTCCTCTCTTCTGCGTCTCTCCTCGACTTGTCTTCTACCACTTTCTTCAGCTTCTCTAATACGTCTCTGTCTCTCAGCTAACATGGAGAATGCATGAATTCTACGTTCTTCTTGTAGTCGGATAAGTTCTTTACTGAGGAAATCAAACATGTCACCAAGACTTTGTCCTTCAACATTAGCCATAGCTTCGTCAACAAGTGATTCCTGTCACAAACAAATTAGTTATCATGAATTTTGTAACAAATTATCACACTTGATTCCATGCACTCATAATACTAAAAACTGAAGGGTTAAATAAATATAAAAGAAGCATATTTTATCATCAATCGAAGAAACATTCATAAGCACAAGTTAAAATAGATGTAAATGTAATGAATACCTGGTGTTCATGGAGTCGTCTCTGTCTTTGTAGAGCTAATGTAGCTTGTTTTTCTTGTTTCTTCATTGTTTGTTCAGCATCTTGTAGTGCATGTGTACTACGTAATTCCTGAATCAACTCCATACGTTTCTCTTTTCCTTCATACATCTAACATACAAAGTAATACTCTAGTTAATAAAGTTCCTAAGTAATTATATAATCTGTTGAATCCAACACATCTAATTACTAGTATTTTGCTTCTTAAGTAAGCTAACAAGCATCCAGATGTTGGTATTTACATATATTTTATAACAACAATTATTAATCATAAATAACTGCAATTAATTAAGGCAACTCCCTTAATTAAAAACTTCTAATGATAATTATGTAACCATCTATTGGACTTATATATACAATTACATATACAACCATACTGTATCATAAAATTATCTATGTAATGATATAAGGTAACAGACCATTACAAGTTGTCTAATAAATATATCTATGTGTACTATTATAACAATAAATACATCAATGACAGTATCATAAACGTTCAGCATATGGTAATGACATTAATTTATGATAAAATGGACAGAATTTAAAATTCTTCATTGTAAACTGTGACAAGGTGAGTGTGTAAATATGGATGAAAATACCATAAGACAGAATTGTAACATGGAATATACATAAACAATTACATAAATCTTTGTTGAGTGTAATAGATAGTTAATATTGGTCAGGATAGTCTAGTTAAAAGTCTTATACATGAGTAAGGAGGCCTCCATGGGTGAGTGGGTAAGGTCTCTGACTTTTCATCACAAACCCCTAACCATTATGAGTTCGAGCCTACCAGAGGCAAAATTTCATATACACATGATGAAGCTGTCCAGCTAGCTGAGAGAAGGCTGGAGACAGAAGGTTGATGGTTCTATCCAGGTGTAAGCCTACGGAAAAGTTGCTGTTGGTGCAACATCAAACCCAGAGTAATACACACAAGTATGTATGGTGTTGCTACTTTCATAAAATTGCAAGCAGACTCAAAGACCACTCACAGAATGTTGGAAGTAAATAAGAATCTATGTATGTAAGATATAATGAATAATCTCACCATATTCTGTATAGCTCGTCCACGAATGACTTGTTGTAAGAAGATTACACCAAGTTCTCTCTCTTCCTCTTCCTCTGAAGGTACCTCAACAGTGGGGGTCGGAGGTCTGGGTACTGGTTTCTCAATCTTCTGTAAGAATCGTAGAGGTTTGGGTTCTTCCTGTCCCTTCATCTTCTCTTCTTTAATTGTCTGGAAAAAAACACACACAAAAATACATGAGAGCTTGCTAACAAAACCTAGTCATTAAATTCATGCCTGTAAAAAAATCTGAAAAATCATGAACCGATAGTTAAGATTAAGCTGTTGAAAAAATCACTGACTTGCTCTTCTTTGCTATTTATGTACATCTTAACATAAGTTCACTTTCGGTATCCTTAAATCAATGAAACATATGAGATCCTTAGTTACACTAAAAAATAAAACCAGAAAAACTCCCAGTCTATATAAGTGATAATATTTAACATAAATGCTTACAGGAATGTATACAGCTAAAATCAATTGTACTGTTGCTAAATCTACAATCCTATTTCTATAACGACAATTAAAACAGCTTCATTTTTGCCAATAACAGAGTATATCAGAATTTCCTTTCACAAATGCCAACCAATCCTTATCATTCACATTATGCAAGAAAGCAAGAAATACTACAGAATGACGTAAACAAGAAGATAGATGTTTCCACTGATTAAATATAAACCATCATCTGTAAGCCAGTATAGTGTTTATTGGAAACAAAGTATTGAATATAAATTTAAAGACATAACATAGACACTTGTTTTCATGAAATGACATTCTGATTCAAGTGAACACAAAGTGTAACAGACTGTTTTTATTTAAAAAATCCATGCTTGGAGTGTAACCAGCCACAGTGAGCAATAATTTCACTTTAATGTCAAACAAAGAAGTGTCCCTGTTAAAACACTCTTTTTTAAAATGAATCTGAATGAATATGATTAATTGACTCAAATTTCCATAATTGGACTATGAATAGAATTGAAAAACTTAAGCATATTTTAACAAAAAGGATAATGATATTGCTAGTAAGAAATAAAATGTTGAAAGTTTACAAACCTCATGCATATCCATAAGTTCAATTTCCTGTCTGTATTTGCGTTTCACAAATCCAGACTTGGTGACAGTCTTAGGTCTAGGAGCCCTCACTCTAGGCTGAGTAACAAAATCTGGCAGGGAGGCTTCCAGTTCCATTAAACCCTGATAAGTATTAAGATGGCGACTCTTCACAACAAACTGCTCTGACCCACGATCTATGAAGATACCAACTCTTGTAAGAGGAGCATAAGATTGTGATCCATAGTTGGAGAAATCATTGATGACATCACGACGTTCAAGCTTTCCTTCTACCTTTCTTCGCTTTTCAGTCAGCTTTCGAATAGCTGAAAAACAACGTGAACAAAAATCAATACACAGCATCTTCATAAGTTCTAAGCAATACACATTAAGAAGCATTCTGATAATGGTAAGGTAGGCAGGTTATACAATCATGTAAGTTTGATATTTTATATTCATGCAGTCAATAAGTACAAAAGTTATATAAGTGTCTGAGCAGTTTATATAAACATCTTCTTACTATATTACTGCAGCTTCACAACAAATCTACATCGTACTACTCTTTGTATACAGCAATCAAATTTTTTTACGGACTCGTAATAAATGTACTCCAACAGTATTGGCCAACAAATGCAATGAAGGGAAGCTGAATTTTCAAGCAGAGAAACCATTACTTCACAAAACATAGACAGTTTTTATCAAATCAAGATGTATACAGAGCTTTTTTCCTTCTATAACAGAGGCCGAAATTCAGTGACTTCCCAATTGCAAAAAGGCTGTTTTTCCCAATTTTAGGCAAGAAATTCCCAATGCTATTCAAACTCAGTAGTCTAACCTTCTGAAAATTTGGCCAAATATCGCACTTGAATTTCCAAAAATGAAAGGCTAAGGCCCCGTCCCACTTTTTGGAAAAAAAGGCCCTGGTGGACATTAGATAGTTTTGCCAGAATATTGACTCACTTTTTATGTGCTCATTTCTGATTTTCTTGATTTTGGATTCCTTCTCTTTCTGTTTCTTGGACCTGAAAGACAAGTTCAAAGTAAGAGGTTTTCATATCAAGGTAGAAAGGTAGTGTCTTGATCTGGAAACCAATAATTACAACTTTCATAGTGCATTCATAAATAACTTAAAAATCATCATTACTGGGGCAATACATGGGAATAAACAAGAATGGTGTGGTATGAACACTTTATACAGTTTTATCAATAAGATTTTACAGATATAAAAGATAAAATCAGATTACATTTTAAATATTCTAAACTTACCATAATTTATCAAGACGTTTGATGTTTAATTCCTGGTGATTTTCCTCTCTTTGTTTCAATAATTGTTTCAACACTTCAAGTCTTGCTTCTTGTAGTCTAAAGTAAATCATTAACCATGAATAATTATGCAAATAGTTTCAAAATATGTAACTATTCTGCTAAATTATACTAGCCATTGAAAAATACTCATGCAGGAGTTAAAGACAGATACAAACTTTGGTAAATTCTTATTATTATACATAGGCTAACAAAAGTATTAGTCACACAGTCATCATACAATAACAATTTATTTAAATAATTAAACTCATTATGAAAATGCTAGATTTCTTTTGCATACAAATGTAAATAGAATTCTATAAATATGTACATACTTCTCAATTTCTTGTTCTCTGAGAGCCCACTCTTTTCTTTCCATTTCATCCATCATTTTCTTTCTTTTCTCAAGTTGAGACACATCATTTAATGGTGGTAATGTAGCTTCCCATGCACGTTTAGCTCGTGCTCTCTCAATCATTTCAACTTCTGCTAAACCAGCAGGTAAACCACGACCTACATATTGAAATGCATACATGCTTGTAAAGAAATCATTCTGATATATATGCTGGAGAAGCGTAAATAATTTATGACAAGACTGTTTATCCTAAGATTGCAGCTTTTATCCCATCATTTATTCATTTAAAAAACTTGTAATTTGCAAAAGAATCCACAAAATAATTAACTCTACTAGATTTTTCTAGAGATGAGCAACATTAAAGAAAAGACAAAACAATATTTTCGTACCTAATAATCAATTACTGGGAGAAACAGGTTAATATTAAGATTCATTGCCACAAAGTATTAAATATGTCTACATGAGAACATAACATTATCTAAATTACCATGTGAGAGTGTTGCCAGAGTGAGTAGCTCTGGTGCTGAGCCTGGTCTAACAACATATTCTGGGGTATAAGGGTCAGTTTGAGCTTCTGAATCTCTGTAGTCAGTTTGTATCTCAACTGTGCGAGTCAAAGGTGTTGGGGGACGTTCAACTGCCATATCTGGGCCAGCAAGAGGATCATGTCTTGTAGTAGCAAGCAGTACTTCTGGAGGAACTTGTTGCAAGAATGGGATGAGTGGCCTTCTGAAAAACTTGTACCTGTCGGAACCACGGACCATAGCAGTAGAATATTCTTTAGAAGGAACCTGCACACTTGGATCATAATTAAATGTAGTATATCTGATCATCTGTTCTCTGTGCTGATCAGCATAACCTCTCCATTGTCGGGAAATAAATTTTGGAACAGGGTCAGTAACATCAAGACGCATTTGAAATCTTGGATGATGACGTAATTCACTGAACATGGTCTTGTAAACAGGCACACGTTTCTACAGAAGAAAATATCATGGTGTAAGTACATTAATTAGAGCACTCCTAATTTGATTGATATATGTGTACCAGTAATAACAAAACTTTTATGTAATGATAAACAAATGGAAGTTTGAATTTCAATATACCTCTGTTCTACTAGAAGAAAACTTACAAGGATAAATGGTTTAAAATTATACTGTATATTTCACAAAACCACTAAAAATTAATCATTTCTTCTGGGTACTTGATTACAAATTATAAAGACAATTTGACCTTTCAATACAACTTGAAAATTAAATGTTACTTACAACTCTATCTGCCCCTGTGTGTGCTTTAAATGTAGCCCTTGCATGATCCCTCTCACTTGCCAGAACATGATGATTATCTGAAATTAAATGCATTTTATTATGTCATAAATAAAACACTACTTTATAAAAGATTTAGTCCCAGAAACGTAACACTTTTTTTTCTCACAATTTTTTAAAGCTATTCTTCTTCCTATATTATACAGTATCTTATCTTTCTTTGGTTGTGGGTACCATACCTAAATTTGTCTGTTTTATTTTGTCTTGTTGACCATTTTAGTTTAAGTTATGAAATTGTCCTCTTTCAAAGTTTAAGACGCTTTTTGAAACTAAGGGTAGACTGAAACATCAGCAAAATATTTGATACCTTTCGTCTGTTGAAGGTATATTTTCGGTCATGTTGATAGATTCTATAATTCATCGCACTGTACACAAGTTTTACGGAAATGCGTACATTAAATAGGAAAACGAACGCGACTCAGATTGAGTCGTTTCCCAGCAAACATGCCTATATATGTCCCATATGGGCTTGTTCTGGCCCATATAGGACCCATATGGGACCTATGTGGACAAGCCCATGTGGATTATGCCCATATTGGACCCATATGGGACCTATGTGGGCAATCCCATATCTTAAATGGACTGTTTCTGGACAGGCCAATACGGATATAACCATATTAAACCCATTTGGGACCTATATTGGCAAAACCATATGTTTCTTACAAATTGTTTCTAGGCACCCCAGTTTGATATGCGCATAAGGGACCCATATGGGACCCATGTGGATTTGCCCATATAAAGTTCTCATATGAATTTATTGCTGCACTATTCGGATTTAATTTTATTTACGGTGTATTTGTTAAAAATTAAAGTATGTGACGATCTAAAAATACTAATTCATATAAAGTACATATAAAGTTTTAAACGTATGATTTACAGCCCATATGGGACCCATACGGGCCCCATTTGGGCTACCCAGTAACGACAACAGCCTGTAACAGGTGCGAGGAATGCATTCTGCTTTTTATACAGGATTTATTTTTTTATGAATTTATAACAAGGTTGAATTTGTACCATTTATACATGGTTATTATCGAGAAAGTGTATAGAAATATCTAATCATTGCATAAGTAAATATTTAAAAACAGGACGGGCATGCGCAGATGTTATTTCCGATCCTGGCAAACTTTTCCCAACAAATTGCAAAATTGTGATTTTATGCATCTGGATAATAAAGTTCTTTTGGATTATGTTCGACAATCATATTATCGATCTGCATTCTTAATGCATGGACATATATCGTGTGTATAGAAGCATTATATATGCATCGTTTTGCCTTTGCCATGTATTTTCGCGATGTTGACTTTATTTGTAGTAATAGAAAATAAAATGCGATTTAATACATTTATTTGTCTGTCTTTATATTTGCCAAGGCCATATATATATATATACATGAATGTATATTTATCATATATGTCTTAAATTAGCTAGCTCTAAATTATGCAACTGCAACACTGAAGAAACTTTTGGATCAAAGAATGGGACTTTGTATGGTGAAAAACTTGATGCTCTCCATTCAGTGTGTTTTTACTGGAGCTGTATACTAGTCCGTCTAGTGTATGAAGACCTGAACCCTGCTACAAAAGCTACCTGGACTGCCCATTAAGGACCCTCATTATGAATATGGGCTGCCCATATAGGACCCATATGGGTCCCATTTCAGGAGAATCTGGGCTGCCCATATGGGACCCACATGGAACCCTGTTGCAGTCCCCATATGGGTCCCTTATGGGCAGCCCACATGGGTCCCATATGGGAACCCACATGGGTCCCATATACTTTGTTTGCTGGGTTACCTGTTAGCTTTTTTAGCGAAAAAGTGACTTTGACAATGAACTGCAATGTAATGCACATGTATCATCGTCAAAGACCTTTGACTATCGTTCTTGAGCACCATTCAATGATAATTAAATTTATGTGTTATGACTTAATTTATACATTGTATCTTGAGAAAGAACATCCTATCATAGAATCGTTCATGCAGTGTTTTAGATGCATGAATCATGTACATGTATGCTGCTCTATTACATTTAATGGGACAAATCTGTGACACAGTATGGACCTGTAGATCACATGGATCATGTAATTCATGAGATATGGTGAAAGTGCATTTTAATTTAGCTGGATGTTTTTACAAATTGTTTATGTGTATATCAGTGTCCATGTAGAATAATACAACACAAACTTTCTAAATGCAAAATATAAGCCTGAGTCGACACTACAGAAGAACGAAGACATAGGACAATGAGGATTATTTTACACAAACGTGGATTTTATTCTCAAAAATCATTACAAGAAATAAACAAAACGTAAATAAGTCAAACAAAAACATACCATAAAGATAATCATGAGTTCTGGACATTTGGACGGGGGCCTTCCGCAAAGTATGCGTTTGCGTGGCCATGGTCACTCAATTTAATTTGAAATCACCAATAAAACTCAATGGATCCGTTTAGTTGTCAACAAAACTCCATTTTGGATAATCCAATATGGCCGCCGTTTATACGTCGCCTAGGTGACACGCTGCTAATTCAACATTGCATATTAATTTTATTCCATCAAATTTAGATGTAAATATTCTATTATTTAATATAGTTATTTGTACTTATGTCTATTTTTACTATAATCTAGGATAAAACAAAAATTGTTTGCAACGTTCGTTTATTTCCGTACTAATCCGTGATTACTCGTCGGATTCATCTAAATCAAATACTAGTTACTTCCCTTTGACAATATTATTGCACAGGTGGCGGGAAAACGAGCCAAATAAACTGGTTTCCGTTGATTCTTTCTGTACCTAGTATGCGCTGTATAACATGGAGCGGTAACCAGTTCACAAGTGCGAGGAAATCTTTGCAACGCATGAATGCTACGCGTTATTCATTTACATGACAGTGTGTATGTTTGATCACTATTTTACTGTCAGTTTCTTTTTATATTTAATATTGTTTTACTTTCAGCTTGGCTGTGTCAAGCGTGATACCGTCAGCGTTGTCTGCATCTGCGCGAATCTATGGAAAGCCTGTGCGCCATGCGAAATGTCACATGCCAGTTGCTAAACGCTAAATGTCCATTGCGAATTTATGCCATTTGCCATTTAATACTGTAGTGAAATACTTGTGGTAATGAAATGAGATACATACAGCAGTGCTATATGAATGGATGTCTGTATCCTCTCGTCAATGTTTCATTTTCTTCTTGCCACAAGGCACAACAATATGCTTAGTTTATATACTTTACCCTACCCACACCTGCTAATATACAGTTTTACTCAATATTTTGGATCTTCTTCCCTGGTCAAATAGTATGTTATTCAAAATTCTTGAACTATTCATGAAGTATGTAATTGCGAAATGTCAATTACTGAATGCCAATTGTTAAATGCTACTTGTAGAAATCTATATATACTTATACATTTGTCACCAATTTGCGAGGACAAGAGGTATATACTATATAGGTATACTTTAATAAACTAAATGCTTACTGTTTTTGTAATCAGTTGTAAATGTAATCTTTGAGCTTTGGCAAACTAATACTCTTGGCCTTTACAACAATTTGTACTTCACTTTTAGCAATTGGCAATTTGCATTTAGCATGTGTACATGAGCCTAAGAGTCGAATCGGGAAGGGTGTTTTTATCTATTGTTACTATCACACTGCTCTTTCGATGCACAATTGAAAAATAAGCGAAAGCAAATTCATGTCCTTACCGGTAATTAATAAACATTTTTCATTGTTTGTTATGCAAATATGTTTGTTGCTGATGTGATGACCAATGATGGGGTAAATTGGAATAAAAGTGAATTACTTTTGATCATATTTAATTTATTATGACTAATTGATGATAGAATGGCATAACCCTTAAACCAGTATATAATTCTTGGTAATAAAACATTGACATATCTTAATTCTTGATTGAATTCAGGCGGGCCATCTCTTGCCTGTTTCACTGTCAAAGTGTCAAATTAGTTGCACTTTTTGATAAGGTCATCCTTCTTGAAATGGTTTAATCATATACTCTAATTGGTAAGTTATGGCTGGGATCTTGCGATAACTTTTGGTTTCCATTCCTAATTAATGAATATGTACGCTTTAACCATTTTTTAATAGAAATTCTATTATACCTAGTTTTACACTGGAGCTACCATATTTAAATAATTTCCAAGTTATGCTCTCAAGTAGGATGAAGTTAAAATAGAGCTTGAAAATTGCTGAAATATATTGGATGGGATTCCTGCTTTACTCACGATACGGCACCTCCTCATTAATGTTATTATATACTAATTTATAGGTTCATATTAATAAGAACAGTACAGTTATTTATGTTTTTTTAAACCTTTACATAGATTAGTAGTGTAATGATACCTTTTCAAGGTTTCAAATCAAATTATACTCAGTTTGCATTTTGGCCTTTCAACAATAATATTTAATTAACTTCAACATCTGCTGTTGAAAAGTTTCAAATTGATTTCAGCAACATTTGTGTTATTTATGATCCATAAAATTCTCTAATCCCTTAGTCTGTGAAAATACCATGGACTGTTTCTATTATAAAATTAAACGATGGAAAATGAAATGTGTGAAATTTCATTCATTGTAGTAAATGAGGGTAAAATTTAGCTGTGAATAAAAAGAAATGTTTACGACCTTAACTTCACAGGTCTTCATGTCATCACGGAGCTATGGACTGAACATAGGGGTTTTCATTACTCCAGCATTAGTTATGTTTTAAATAATGTATGTCCAAGGGCGGTTCAGAGGTTTCTAATTTGGTGAATGGCTTGTGGCATTTACAAAGTGTCTCTAAAATTAAAGACAAATTTTGGCTGCTCCATTGCTTAATGCTGTCTTTGAAAATATCCACTGACTTGATGTCTGGGCAAGTTCCATTGAACTTCACAGACACATGGTAAATCATCATGTTTAAAGATGTTTGTGACTTTGTCAGCTGATGCATCTCATCTGTTTATATGCTTAAACCCCTTAGTGACAGTGTGTGTGCACAGTGTGTCTGTCATAATATATGATAATGAGCCTGATTGCTTATTTTTTCAGTAGCTTGCCCAAGTGGTGTATTCTTGATGAGAATTTGGTAAATGCACACCATGAGATATAAATCACAGGTACGCATAGAAAACATGGGATTGAGGTCTACCACCGTGTATAGGAAGCACTAATTTTTTGGTCCCGATTTTGGAACTAAAAAAGTGCATCATATACATGGGTGTTTGTGGTATATGGGTTGTAACTTATACATATTGTTAACAATTTAGTATTACAAGGCTTGACAAATCCACTCAGCTCCTGGTAATTATGAGCAGAAATCAACTTAGACAGTTAGAATTGCTGTATAACTTGTTAGAAATCTAAGCTGTCATCAAGCAAGAGGAATATTCTGAAACAAATTGTCAGCCCTGTATTATGTACTAACATAAAGTTCTGCAGATCTTACAGAAGGATCAGAAAGTAGTGTCTGAATACCTCGATATCACCCATTGCTTGAAAAGATTTGAGAATTCCATACATCTGCTTACATTGTCTAGTTATCCAAGATGTCACATTTTTCAAGTATAGAATCAACCAGGATTACATTAAGGACTTGAGGCTTGTCCTTAATGTATCTAGTAATCCTGGTCAGTGAATAAATATTGGACTTTGATAACACTATGATATAATAATGAAACATTTATATCTATAATCATCAGAATTGTTCATGATCTGATATCTTCCTAGTTGCTCCCCTTGTTTTGTGATAATTGTTTTCAAAAGATGCAATAAGGTCACTCAATGAATTAATATTTTCATTGTACATTTCTTATACTCTTAATCCATACTTTTCTTCTTTGGTGTGTTTGTTTTGCATTTATTCTGTCTTCAATTTTGAAAGATTACACAACAACCAGTGAAGGTTATAAAGACTTTGGGTCATGATTCAGTGTCATTTTACTATCACATTATGGTCAGGTATTATTGTTCTGATATGGTACAAAACTGTATAGAATCTCTGGGTCTATACTTTTTATTTATAGATTTAGCATCTCAAGTAAAGTGTCAAATTGAAGTTTTATTTAGACAGAAAGAAGGGCAAAAAAAAAATAATACCAGCTCCTATTATATTTACAAACCATTCAACTTGCTTGTTTTGCCTGTGTTAAATAATTATTGCAACAAAAAGGTTATTTGAGAGGAATACCTTAGTAGAACCATCAATCTTTAATAAGCTAGCTTGACAATTTTCTCACATGTGAAATTTGTCTGGTCCTGATTGGGATTTATATTCACAACCAATAAATTGGCTAGTGACCACCATGGATGTAAACTGTTTTCAGTGCAAGTCTGTAAAGTCAGTTTCCATAAGCACATTCAGTACTTTGATTAAGCATACTAAATATTTATTTCATTAAACTGTTTAATCTGTTATTTTTAACAGGCTCCTAAAAAGAGGTTAAACAATGCATGTGAATATATTTGTTAGAAGTGCCAGATATTGACAGAAGATGTACTTGTTTGCTTTATGAAGAATTTAGCCCATACACTGGTATGTTAAACCTTACTTAGATACTTAATTATTATCATATAGTCATTCCAAACATTCTAACTTACATATTGACTGACTGATCAGCCATCTGGCTGACATTCGCTCATCACTTAATTTTTGATATCCTTGAAAATCATGTTTGTTTATGCAGGTGATCATATATTGGTTCGTAAGCCAAACTTTTATCATTCGATAAACAAGGATAAAGTTTGTGTGATATTAGTCACATTGTTTTAAGCATTATTTACTTTAACTATCAGTAGTTGTAAAAATATTACATAAAAGATGATTAATTTCATGGCCCCCTTCGTACTATAGATACTGCAATATTTGTTTAAGTTTACGATGACCATATAGGTGGGATAAGAATCATTATGACATCTTGATAAACAACTACATTCTATATAGCACTTTAATCTCTATGTAAAAATTAGGTTATAAGTTAATGATAATAGTTTCCTGTCATATTTTGTGTCAGTTGCAATACACTTGTATTCTATTGTTATTTATATCAGTTCAATTCTTTTCAAGTTTATTGGGATGACCAGCAATAATGAATTACCTTTGTCCATTTACAATATAATTTAATTGCCAAGACTTTCATAGTTTTAAAAACAGATTATGTTCATTAAGAATAATTTAATCTTAAAGTTCAAGTGATATTTGGAAATATGTGTCAAACAAATGAGTAAATATTGGACAGCCCAAAGTTCCAATGGTAAATTGTTAAGTTATTCATATGATAAGTTGTTTGTAGTTACATGTTTATGTTGAATATTTCTTGACTGATGGTGTTCCCTTCGATTTAATCCACAGTAAAATAGTTATTTATAGTTCATGAACTATCCATGAAGTATTCAAGAATAATTCAAGAATTTTTGTTTCATGACTTCAATTCAAAGGGGACAGATTGTCATTAAAGAAGTTTTTCATGTTTTTTTATGGATGTCTACTGAACTGATACAGCAATGAATAATGATTTCATCTTTTAATTATGATTAAGAAAATGTTAAATCAAGACATGAATATAACCATGATTTGGTGAAACTTCAATATGAGAGTAATCCAACACTTAAAGTTGCGGTATCATGGGAATATCCAGCATTTCTACATTGTTGCGGACTGACCTCCAGGTGTGACAACTTCATCCTCAAATCTGTTTACAATAAAACAAAATTCTTCAATACATACCATTTAAAAATCATGTGGTTTAGCCACAGACGTAGAATTTCTTCAAAGATTAAAATTTAATCTGTTTTCAATGAGGATTGTAATTTTTCATCTACGATGACCAGTACTGTGTATGTTAGCCTTAGACCAACTGCTGTCTATTTATATTAAGGATTCATCACCACCTTATATCCGCTTAAAACTTCTGACAGAAAAAGATTGACTTGTTACCCCTAATGTGACAGCATTTGACTCTGTATAACTTGCTGTAATTAAGGAATATTCTTTCAATTGCTTGATATTTTTAATATATCGAGGGTTCAACGCAACAGTGTCGTAACTCATATTGAAATAAGAACAAGTTACGACAGTGTTGCGTTGAACCCTCGATATATATAACATAAACATGGGTGTTAATACTTTAGAATTAAAAATGATTGCTTGAATGAAATCATACTCAATATCATACATGTACTTTATTCTTATACATGTTACTTACTATCTGTAATGTTAAATTGCACAGAGTTGCAATTTGTATGACTTACAATATAACAGCTTATACTATATGAAGGTCAAGAGGTCATATTGCTGCTTTAACTAATGATATTACTAAAAATCATTTCTGTTCTGTTCATTTATTTAAAACTGTATTAATTATGATCTACCATTATTGTATCTGTCTGAACAGACTTAGTCATAGAGTTTGAAGGTTTGCAGCAACCCATGCACTTGCTGTAACTACTAAAAATATTTTTCGTAAAATATTAATTGTGATAATGATAATAAAAAAAAAAAACTTATTTCACAAAACTGGACCCAAGCATGGTTAGCTCAAACTTCTATTTTAGTAATTTATATGAATGGTGTTTCTCATGTATCATGTATTGGTCTTATAAGGATTAGTAAAGATTATTGAAATATTTACATCTTCACAGTTTGTGTCTAGTAGCATTAAAATAATTCATTAAGTGTGGACCTTGTTAGCTATATTGTGTTTTTGAAACACATCTTGTTATTTCTGGTCCTTAAAATACCTCACATGCATGTAGAAGTAACAAAGATCTATATTTATCTATATATTTTTTCATTTACTTTTTGCTTTTAAGATACATCTATTTCAATTTGCGATTATAAAACTATGACTTCTTCCTACATTTATCAAATGTAAATTCCTCATATATAAGTTCACATAATACTTATCGACCGTCCGTTGTTTTTCTTTTTTTTTGTATCAATCTCTCTATGTATATAATGTAATAATTGTATATATTTATATTGCTTCATATGCATCTTATGCAATATATACTTTATCTTTATTTTTGTGTGTGTCATGTTATGTATATTATTATGTTTATGCTTTTCGTTGCCAAAGGCAAATTTGTTTGCTGATTTGCAATAAAAGCTATTTGTTTATATTTTATATTTTGACCGCTTAAGCTAACGATTATGTATACATTTAGTACAGGGCTTGTAATAGACACTGACTGTAGCGTATCAATCAACCATATATGCATTGATGCATACTAAATATGACATGTGAACCAAATCTGTGTGGTCTTAATTCAATTGTCAATCAATTAATCTAAACTTCTCATTTTTATGCTCTAGTTTGTTTTATGAATTAAGTGTGCCATTTACGATTGTGTACATGTAGAATTCAATTAATGATCCTTTTTAAAGAATCTAATTATTTATTAAAATATTAAAGTTGTCATTGTTATATTTATATTTCAAATTATGATACACTAATGGTGACATAAAATGAACCATTCACTGTCAGTGGTTAACAATTACTATTGAAAATTGTAAGTAATATTTGTGAAAATATTTTCTTTTCATTAAATGGAGTTGGGCACCCACCTCATTTGTGTGTTGATTTTAAACCTAGGCCAAGTGGAGACACGCTTCCTGGCTTAATTTGAAATGTTCTATCCCCAAAAAGTACTTGATATTAGGTGAATGTACTAATAAATAATACTGCTGTTTGCATGTGGTTATAAATACAATTTTTGTTGGTTTTGTTATTATTTGAAAGTTGTAGGTGTTGTTCTGTGTCTTAAACATTTATACTTTGGGGAAATATTTAGAAGTTTGTATGTCATAAAATGATAAATTCATAATTCTTTAAAATCATGCAGTTTTCCCCTAAAATTCAATTTACAATAAGTTTTTTCTTCCCCTTTTGCACAAAAATACATGTTATTGTTCGCTAAATTTAAGGACATGGCCCCTTCCCCAATCTGTGAAAAAAACCTGAGTACAGTGTAGTTATGGAGCTTAAAATCTAAAATTAGACAGTAAATGATTTAGTGGAAGACTCATTATTCCCACATCTCCCAATACTAAATTGATAATTGATATTATCTTATAAATGACAGATTGTATGACATACTACTGTCATACCTGCCTTGTCTCTATATGTATGTTACATAATGTATTCTATGTTACTATTGTTCACAGTCTGTCTGATATTGATTAGTATAAAAAAGTCTTGAAACGCTTCAAATAAATTAAAAAAGTGAAGATTTAATTCAGTTTAAAAAAATAATTGCCTGCATTTTGTTGTGTCCAATTTTATAATTTTATATATACAATGTAATATGTTTGTGTCTGAGTGTTTTCTATACTTTGTATCAAAGGAATTAATTATATAAATGTATTGTTAACTATTGTTTTTTATTTATGTACAAAATAAACTGCTTTATCATTGTTGGGTATTTTATTTATTATTCAAATGTTTTGCTTGCATACTTGTATAGGCTACATTGTACAGAAGTTCATGTTTAGATTTATGATATTCCAATAATCAAGGGTTTGATTTGTTGAGTAAATATTTAAAATTTAGAGTGAATGATGCATCGTGACATGTTGATTTTATGTATTATGGCTACCAAGGTATTATTATGATACGTGATGGTGATAGAACTTTATCACCTGATCCCCCGCAGGTTACATATCGATGTATTGGGTTGATATCTTGGTCATACAATAAACTAAGATGTGCTAACAGTTGATAAGTGGTGATTCTGTTCAAGGTTTGTTTGTCACATTCTATGATTTAACTCTGTAACTGAAGACTCACTGAAGTTGACACTTGACAGATAGTACAAATTATTCATGTTTCAATACACGGCACAGTATCCCATGTACCGGTACCATATTTCTCCTCAGAATAGTGTATATACAGCCGTCCTTTCAAAGGTATACTGTTTTTCAGCAAAATTGTACAAAGATTTTTTTCACATTTTTGGTACTCAGGTACTGATCAAATTGGGAAAACACAATTTTGGATCGGGAATACAATTCCGTTTATCGATGCCTATAATATAAGGTTACAAATCTCTTCTATATGGTTATCATTGATATAAATACTTATATTTTAAGACCAGTAAGTGTGATTGTTGTCATATATAGATCAAAGGAATTCAAGGAATCTACCTGCTATTTATGTATGATGCCAATATCTAAAATGATGCATCCAATTGGTTTTACCATATTGTAAGATTGCCTGAACATTAATTTAGTACAATTGTTTGATACATATTGCTGATTTTAAGATTATACAGGTTTCAGTGTTTGCATAAATGCTATACATCTCAATTAAAATGCTCGCTAATACCTTCATTTTTTGTTTGCCAGAATCTATTATGCCTGCGTCAGGCATCTGGGAGGTAGCTTATTTCAAAGACTGATATGCAATATACTTATATAAACTTTACTTAAACCTGTCATCACTCAGTCAACATCTACTTAACTCAGTAACAATATCTGCCTTGACATTAATGGCTGTTTCCACTTTTTGTGTTGGAATCTAATGTAACTTTATACATAAAACGGAAGATTGGGAAATGAAGCCTTGCTCACTCATTTATCAGCTGCTGTCACAAAAACCATTCATTTATAATTCAAGCACTTAAAAATTAATTTACCGGTAAGGCATATCTTGATATGATATCATTAGATGACACCATTGTGTTATGTCATATTGTCATAGTGTGATATAGTTGGTTTCATGTTTAAGATTTAATTTTAAGTTGGATACAATATGATGCCATGAAGTGTCACTTTCCATCTTAATTTACCTTAAATATGGATTGGGTTGATTTATGGTGAAAACAACAACAGATAATAAACTTAATATTAAGATTCTATGAAGTTGATTTATTTAAAGAAATCTTTTATAATGCTATATAGTTATATATATATATATATAGCTATATATGGGTTAACTTCTATTGTAATACAAATTTTAAGTTTTACATTCATCTTTACAATATTATACTTTACTATGTATGCAAAGCCATTGCACAATTGAAGCAATGCTGTAGGCCACGGCCATGGTTGGGCTGGATTTGTAAACTGGCAATCCAGGTTTGATTCCCTGTTGTGACATGTCATATCCTTCAATGAAATTTGACAACAATATTGATTTTCCTCCATAGGTGGAGAATTAAGTTACTGGTTCCTTGTGGAAGGGTACTGGTAAGTTAGTACTGTAGAATACAATCCAGGAAAACTTATGAGATGAATTGGCCACCATATATAACTGAACAATTGTTGAAAATGGCATTAAACCCAAATAAACTGAACCAGTGCTGTGATAGGTTTGAATTGAATGGATTTTTTTCCACATATATCTGACTGTACCTGAATGATTTGTCATATTGATATGATCTTATGGTATAGTTTTACAGCAGTTTATTTAAGTACATTTAATTATATTTGTTCTACAGTGTATGATGGTGATAATTTGTTAATTGTTTAATTTTTATTAGTAATTCATAGGAGGAGTAAACATACGTCGTTGATATTCAAATCCTATTGGTTGATTGAGGCAAACGTAGTTGTGAAGCATGGGTGTACATTTGCATAATAAATAATTAACAATTTGACTGGTATGTCCATATTCGGAAAAAGAAACCCTGGAGAGTATTAGTAAGTGGACCTTGTAATTCAGGTATAAATGTGACCACTCAGTGGTTAACATGACACCTGAGTAATGCTTAAAGCTGTGTGCCTCTCTTTTATGTTTTTCAGTCACGTTGGCTTATAGAACAAAGAAAATTCAATTAGGGTTGGCACACTACAAAAGAAAATAGGCGCAACTTGGTTTTGAAAAACAATTTAAAACAATTAGTAAACCAGTCAAGTGACAATTGTGATAATAATCCAAACTATATCACTTACATCTTAAACCTTTCATACGAAGATAAGATTATTGAAAACCAGTCAACTCATTGTCTCGTGTCAACCGTCGAAAATGACGCTATGAAATGTCATAGTATGTACTCCATTATGAAAGATTCACCCATTTTAACACATTGTATAGAACCATACCCGTTACTTTAAGTAAATTGATTTAAACAAGCTAACAGTTCTGTTGAGAGGTTTATGCCTTTATTTTGAGAGACCGATCCAAATAATTAGTGGTTTTCACGAAAGAATAGAACCTAGTTCGAAAATTGATTTCATGAAAAGCTGTAATAAACTTTATCTAAGTTTGATCAGAAACTGTACTAGATCTGTGGTATGATAATTAGGTATAATTGAATAACAACATAACTTGCAAAAATAAATTCACACTATACTTCAAGTTTGCTAAAAAAGCATTGGTCATTATACACGTTAGCATGAGTCAGTTGAACCGATTTAACTGATATCTTGTCTGTAAATTGTTTCTGAATTTGTCTTATTATGAATGGTAAATTTACTTTCTTTTTCTGTCGCAAATTTTAGAAATTTCCCTCCAAAAAATGTCAAATGGTTCAAGGTAGCATTACTTGATAATTTTGCTTTGTAAAGTCATTCAGTAAAATTTATTAAATGTAAGGATACATTAAGTATTATCAGCAAATGTTGTTATTTGTGTTTTCATCTTCAACAAATCATCTAAGTGCATTAGTGACCTTACTTGGTGCACTCCTGCATATTACATACAAAATAATGCACTACAGATTAGTACCTTCTTACTTATTCCTAGTGATGAAACGATAATCGAGTAGAATCGAATAATCGTCGCTGACAGCTTCAGGTCGGCGACTATTGATGTTAGAGGTGTTAAATCGATGTCGTTACAGGTAAGACAAGTAAAGACCGCCGACGCTATTTGAGCAACTCACCTCTTTCCTCTACTTTCATATCTAGTGAAATTTTCCCATAACCAGGTGGGGTTTGACACTTAAACTTAAGTCCGTCCGTCCGAGACTGACATAAATTACAAAGACCCAGTGACACCCACGACCTGCTGGTCGGCATTGATATCCGAAGTAGGAAAATCCCATTCTTAAAAAAGACTGGTACATAACAAATGAGGCATTTTTGCTGTTTACAACGGTTACCAGTAGCGGTGTTTTAAATATGCCTTGAACAGGGCGGGAGTTATGTATCTGTTTTCAGAAATTACTCCAGACTGGATCGCTTTCTTTTAATTTACCTATGATACTCGACGCCCAAATAAATTAAACCAGTCAACTATTTACAAGTAACAGTTTTTCGCGATGCGGAGAATTCCAGACGAAAAACAAAAGCTGATGGAAAAATAAAAAGGGATATGGTCGGGAATATGGACCTCATTTTTATAGTGATGACTAGCTCAACGTTATAGCAGGGATGCTATATTACATATAGCATCCCTGGTTATAGCAATAAAAGCTCTTTATGACTTGTTATATTCCATTAAAATCTAAGAAATCTGGTGAACTCGTATACCCGAATTCGTCTACGCATTCCCTCAGTTTACTCGTACCCGACTTTTAAAATGTAAATATCACCCGTATTTCTTATATTTGTTGCTCACTCGTACCAACAAAACGTGTAAAGAATCTAACTTTTTGTAATTTTATTTTTAAACTGACATTTGCAAGGACGTATGTAATTACGTTTTGTTTCGTAAGTATGTCAACAACCGTTTTTTATTAACAAAAACTATCAATGCAGACTGTGTGAACATCAACAAAACAAAATGGGTACAAGTTGATTCAGAGTCATAATCCACAGTAATATAGTGCCCAATGAGGGACAGGGCCCGGAGGTTCAGGTCAACAGTCTTGAAGTTGTTTTGAGTTTCAGATTATATAATATTGTATGACAAACAAGTAACAACCAAATAAGTTGATATGAAATTGCTTTCGATTATTTTTTCGATTATGAATCGAAACACCCTTTCCTATTCGATTCGATTCGATAATCGATTCTCTTTTGAGTCCGATTTTCCAACACTACTTATTCCCTTGTCTGTGAATATTTAGTTGTTTCTTAAATAGGTTCAATCTGGTGCTCATCAACTTGTTAACATGATACATGTTTACTTGAATTACTTCTATAAAAGTTGATTTCTGTTTGTTTTTATTATGTTTTTAAAATGCTTTTCATTTAATAGAAAATTAGGCTGGCATCATTGGAAGTGCACATTAAACTTGTATTCTAATAAACTGCATCATGAAATAATCCACTTAACGGACAGTTTACTCCTTGTTTTATGGACATCATTAGCACACAATTTGTTAGCTAGAAATATAAATAAAAGTTTGGGGTAATATGCAATTAGGCTGCCTGCATTCGCATCCATACTGATTTGATTTACCACTCAGAGAGAGAATGCACTGTTGTAATATTTTCAGTTCATTTAGAAAGTTTGTAAATTAAATCAGTTTATAAAACTTCTCTTAGTAAACTTCCCCCATGTTTGTAATTAACTTTAATGGCAGGTTATTAATTAACTACTAATTGCTTCTAATTGCTAATTTGATGTTAGGTCAGTGTGTTTGTATTACAGTTTCATGTTTTGAAATATAAACACATGCCATGATCATGTAATTCGTCATTAATATCGGTGCTGTCAAAAATTTAAACTCATTTATCATTTGTCATAAAGTTAAATTTGTATTTTTTTTCTTGCTTGACTCCAGTTAGTTGTACAGATGTTGACTCCTGGGCCTGTCTCTATCTTAAGTTACAAATGTGGCAGTATTATCTGATGTTGAATTGTTTGTATGCTTTTTATTTGTCTTCAATATAATACAGTCAAACTTGCGAACAAAGATCTACCTTGGAAAAGACAAAATGTGACCTTTATTGAGAGATGACCTTTATTCGGAGGGCATTTTGTTCTGAATATTCTATATGACATTTCCAAAAATAATGGCCTTAATTCACAGTGTGGCCTTTATTCACAGTGTGGCCTTTATTCACAGTGTGGCCTTTATTCGGAGGTTGTCGCTGACACAGGTTTGACTGTACTTGGTGTGTCATGTCATTTTGCTATTGGCACATCTTGTATTTGATAAACGCTATAATGTATGTTACGTATCTTGGGAAATAAATGATCTCTTCTGTTCTGTTCTGTAATCATGTTGTGGTTCAACGTGTGTTATTGTTATTATTACACCATTATTGTCTCAGCTTCCTCTGTCATAATGTTTTTTGTGATGCCATATTATCTCAACTTCCTCTGTCATATTCTTTTAATCCAATGTATGTAGATTTGTGATTTTGTTGTGTTGTATTTTAGAAATATTAGACTAACTGGGAAATTAAATTATCATTAGGAAATGGAATTCTGGGTGTCCAAAATGGAAATTACTTGTCCAAACATTTTTGCCTAAGTGGCATTAAACCTACAGGAATTAACTTTGAAATGTTGAATGAAGCCTGCTTGATTTTAACTTTGATTTGAATAGAAGTCTACATGTCTGGAAATCTTAGATAACCCGACCAAAAATTGATGATTAATGGATGGAACTGTTTGGCTATGTCTGTATTATGTCAGGCTTATCAGCAACTTTACACTACTGTTGGCTATGCTCTGTTTTTTTCTGAGAATTCTCATCTCCTTATTTCTGTCTACTGGTTGTATAGTTTATCAGCTTACTTCCTGTATTTGATTGCATCAAGAATATATCAACAGTAATTGATGTTGTCTTGAATGTGAAGCTCTTGTTGTTTTATTTTATAAATGTGATATTGTCCAGTTTATTTGTATATTTACTTTACTTCCCATTCATAAGAATGTGACATCATGACACCACATCATTATACCATGCACAATTTTGAAGCGTTAAATGATTATAATAATTAAAGTTTTCCTGTCACATGTGTTGTGTACACGTTTAGTGTCATTATTGCTCATTCAACAGCTCATTTAACTCATAAAGCTGCATTGGTTTAACCACACAGACATACAAACAGACAAATAAACTTTTATTATTTATGAGTTACCGGCCCATGGGTACATACCTGTATGGAGTTAATCCACATAATGCTTACATCTCTGAATTTATATCATCTTTCATTGAAACTGATTTAGCAATTAGTATCAATGAATGACTCGTAGCGTCTTCTTACCAGTGGTACCATTTTTATTACTGTACAAATATAACAAATAAGATATTACATTTTTTGTAGACCAGACATGACTTTTGTCCATTAGTGTATGATAACATAGGTAAGGAGACCAATTAGTTCATAATGAAAGATCTGTTTAATCTTCTGTTGTCATATTTATGTTTTCCACAACATCAGACAGATTTTTTTAGACTTTTATTTGATGAATTAGATGTTATGTATTTTTGCTAATCACAATCTGACTACTGATGACATGCAAGCTTCTGTATGAGTTTGATCAACCTTACTTTGATGCTAATTTGGTTTTTAATTAAATTTTGATCACATACATGAGAGTGCATATATATATGACTGATATATCCATTATTTATTGTTCTCATTCAATTTAAACTTGAGCATGTTGAGGAATTTCAATTAACTTTTGTGATTGATAGATCAGTTAGTGTGCTGATAATTTGACTCAGAGAAGCAATATTGTGTGCACTTCTTGAGAAAAAAAAGAGAAAATTACTTGAAAAAAAAGCTTCAAAAGAAATCCAGCAACAGGTGCTTGCCGATTCTGTCGAGCATATCATATCAATTTCTTTAAGAGGTTTCATTCATTTCAAAGTTAATATTTCAGCGCTTGATGTTGACAATATGGAAGAACTATTAAGATATGCCGTGAAACTAATATCATGCTTCTGTTCTCATATGAAAACTTTGAAATATGAGATCATTGATTGGTTGGATTTATGATGAGGTGTTTTTCACCAGCATTCAAATTTATGTGACTTTTTAACAAAGATTATCTCCAAGAAAGGTCTGCATGATGTTGCTATGCTGGTAAATGACATATTGCTGCATGCTGTATAGTGGTCTGGTGGCATCAATAATGAAGTATCTGAATTAGGATAATTATTAAATCTGTCATTTGATTCTTCAATATGTTTCATACAAGAAAAATATAATAGCTAATAATGTCACCGATGTTTTTCATTAAATGTACTTGTTGATTATTTCGTTCACATACAATTTTCATTCAATTAAGAAAAAGTCACCCGCCATTTCTCATATGGTTAATTTTCATGATATTTCAATGGCATATGGCGTGCTTAGTGAGATGTAACTAACTTATGTGAAAATATTGTCAGAAAGCTGATATAACACTTGCAGCAGAAAATGTCATAATGTTATTTTCTACGCTGCCTGTTACTGTTCATCAGGCACCTTATCACAGTTGTCAAGTCTCGCAGTATGAGCCTTCTTGTGGTAATGAAAAACCGTATGCTACTTGCGGTAATGAAAAAACATACGTTTTATTTCTCCAACACTCTATTGGTTAGCAGACTGTATCTAGCCAGTAACATTAACTGTTTACACTAGAGGTATTCAATGTTTGTTTATCTCATCAGCCAAGCCAGATGGCTTATCAGGAGACTGATGATAGATATCGCACACATCCAAGAACCATTTATTACAAATAATGACTAAATATACTCCAAGCGTACAACTTCATTAAACAAAAAAGTAATGGATTCTAATGTAAAATATCAGCTGACAGAGTCTTGTTTGATATTATGTACATTTGTATATATTTGATGTAAACTTTTAAGGTGATGTACTTGTAATGTTTTTAAAATGCTCCCATTTCTGAAAGAGTAAGCATGTCTAGTGCACAGAAATTTGAATAAATTTCAGTGGCTAAGCCTGTTAGCGGAGTTGAAACCTCATAATGGACATAATTAGCATCGACTGCAGGTCTCTATTTACTCATGGAATTGAATCTATAGGCAATGTAATCATTATGGTATAGGTAAATTTAATTTTTAAAATGAATTTTGGGGGGGGGGGAGAGTAAGACATGTTTTATTTTGTAATATTGTAACTCTTTCATCTACACAATCTATAGATACAAGCAGTGATATCACTCAGATAACTTAACACTTTATAGACCTTTCATTCTCTTGAGGACCGTGTAATCATTAGTTTTTTTGCACGGCTTTGTAGTTTGTCAGTTTATTTGCATTTGACTATAGTAGTGTATGGAGCACTTAAATATATCTAACATACCCCATCAATGTAGTGTAGGTTAACTAGCGAACCCTTCACTATCTCGTAGAACAATTTGTTTTATAACCAAAAAAACATGAAGTTGTTCTGACTAGACTAGGTTTCCTCTTTAACCAAACAGTCAATTTCCACGAGCTACAATCTGCAATAATAGTCTATACTCTCATCTGGCACTTGACAATATTTGACATAACTATATTTATCTGCAGTAACTTAAAATTTATGTTTTCTTTTGATCAAGTGCTTTGCAGGTTATTTAATCTGGTTGACAACATCTTGACAATTTGTATTGATTTCCTGTATACTGTGATTTTTTGCTGTCATTTAAAGATGAACATAAAAGCTGATATAGCTACTTAGGAGATCTCTCGGAGTGCTTTATGGTGCAGCGTTATATCTGCACACCTGTGTTATGAGGAAAAATTTCAATTAATACATAATTCATATTAATTTCTTTGATTTAAGTGTCATACCTCTAGTGTAATGATATCTATAGTTTTTTGTCTGCTCAGCTGCTGTATGTATGAAAAGTTTAAAAAATCTGCATATTTCATGATTTTATGATTAGTTTTTTTTTTTATAAATTAAAACATCATAAGGAAGTTTAATGCAATCAGCAATCAGATGATAATTTATAATAAAATACTCCCAATTTTTGAGTCCTTCTAATTGATACTAAAATAGAAATATGAATATTGAATAATATTGTTGCAGTTGTGTCGTTTTCTACAGGACATCAGTGTAAATCTCCCAGTCTGAGAATGATCTCACAAAGCAAAAGTATATATCGTATTTGAACTTTTATGTGAGCTTCTGTCATATTTTGAAGCAATAAAATGTCTTCTGTTTAAGAGTGCTATTTACAGATGGATTACAACGATCATCATAAAGGTTCATCCTTCTTAAGGGGTTTATCATTTATATGGACAATAGCTATGTCCACTTAAACCTCAGTTTCCTGTCCAGCAGTACCCCAGCAACAACACCTGTCTACAGTAATAACTGCTGTGTCACTAGTAGTTGACCATAGTAAAGGAGGTTGAAGAGGAGCTGTTGACCTCATGTTTGGAGGTTGAAGAGTAGCAGATTGCCTCAGTGTTATATTAGGAGAGGAGCAGTATGTTACAGAGAGCTCATCATCTTGTCACATCATGATTTATGGATTTAGGACATCCCAATGAAATCATATCTGTAGAGTGTGACATGATCTTCATTATTTATATTGTTAGGGTCAAGAGTCATTTGTTACAAGTGCTGCTGTGATGTTGTGGATAAGATGCGGGCCACTCAACCTAGACATCTTGAGTCTAAATCTCATCCTTACGAGATATTAGATACTTAATATAAGGAAGTCGACTCATTAATATGATTCAATTAATTGATGAATTATTAATTGAACTTAAAAACTAATTATAATATTATTATCAGTCTTGCAAAATTCAACCAGGGCCTTATTTCCTTCTATGATAGAGGCTAATATTTGGTGACTTCCCAATTGCAAAAAGCCTCTTTTTTTCCCAATTTGGTGAAAGTGTTTCTTGAAAGTCAGTCTACCTTTTCCCAATATGGCCAGAATTATGAAAAATCGTGTTTTATTACCCAAAATGAAAGGCTAAAGCCCTTCCCAATTTTAGCAAAAAAGGTCCTGTCAGCTCATACTGTCCTCAGTACTGTTCCCTAAGGATAAATGTTTATATTACCCAGTTTTATTCAAGTTTTCACATCGGAGTAATTTTTTTCATAAAGTAAATACTGATCAGTTAACACTACCTTTACAGTATTTACTTTAATTGAAAGAGTTTCGATCAGCTCATCTTTATTATTGTTTAATTGTTAACAGGTTATTTATGGCAATTTAAGTACTTGTATCTAGACCTGACTTAGACTTATGGTCTATAAATCCAGTCCTAATTAGCCGACTGGTCATTTGTGATTTGTGTTGATAGTACCAGTGTAGGTAAATTACTTCTTAACTCAAGTATTTGTTTTATGTTGAACATTATCTCTCATTCTAAAATTTTGTTTAAAAATTGTTGGTAATTAAACATTTGATGATCAAAACTCCAAGTGAAAATCGGGTAATAACTTGTCAAGTTTGTTTGAACAAATCAGCCAGCCCATTTTACTAGTCATGTCAAAATTTATTAAAAGGTCCTTAAAACTCCATCTAATTACAGTGTTCCAATACTCTACAGGAAAATTATGTCCAATTAGAGGTGTGTGTAATCTTCCCTGATGTTTGAAACTCTTCAGCCAGAAATAATTGAGACTTTTCCTTTCAACTTTTCAAATAATTGGATAATAACAACTGTAAGATGGAAGGTAGAGGTCTGGGGTATGCAGCCATTATCTGTCTGGTGTTTCCAAGCATTATTAAAGGACAATAGTGCTCATTGGATTCTAATAGATAATGATTTTCTAAAAGTTGAAATGACTGAGAAGACACCAAGTTAGGGACAGTGTCTGACCTACAGACTATTATAAAGAATGATGATATAAGGCAGTAACATATAATTGATTTTACTAGAATATTGGCCATAATGACACTATACAGATATATAGGTATACTGACAAATACACTCATTAGTTTGTGGCTACTCACAGTAACTGCATCCTGTGTAAAAAAGTTTTCAGGCCACTTAAATTAACATAAAATTATTATGTTTAATAAAACAATATCAAGACCACCTAAATGAGTGTACAATAAATGCAGTTATTTAACTTTATCATCTTTCAATTTGAAGGAAAATTTGAGAGAGCAAATTAACTAGTAAATCTTAGATTGCTAATTTGAAAAGTGATGATTTTGTAACTGTAGTTTTAAATTATCACTGTAAGTCACTTTTACAGATGTTGAAAAAGAAGTGTGTGAAAATGTGCACAACAAAATAAAGTCTCCTCAGTATGAAACAGTGTCTCGGTATGAAAGGCTAATTATTGGTTGTAGGGCCCGTGAATGGTTGCGCTGAGTAGGTCGGGACAAAAGGTCACCTTGGATAGACAGGTGACATTAGTTCTTTGGGTAATTGATCAAAAAGAATGCGTAGACTTCACATGCATGAAACAAAATATGATATGACTTTAGTAGGGAGCTTCAGATTGACTTAAAATGTGATAGAACAAAAGCTTTGAAAATCTGAGAAATAGGGGTCAATTATTGAAAATATCAACTGACTACTCCTGTCCGATGTTTCCTGCTAAGGTTTAACTTTGTTTTTGCTACTGTGAAAGGTGGTATTTAACAGCAAAGGAATTCCCACAGATTTTAAGCTTTCCGAAAATCTTGAGGTGTTTTGTTGCTTTTCATATTTTAAAATTTCGGATGTTGCCTGTATGTAAGAATTAATTAAATGTATGGTCATTGTTATACTACAGCTAATGTCGGGCATCTAACCAGCAAGCATTCTGTTCACATTGAGCACCATCTTTAGTATAAGCGAAAATGGTAAAATAGCTAAGTGATCATGTACACAAGAACTATAATGATGTACATTGAGAAAGCTGAATTATTTACTTGAATATTCCATTAATAAATAGAAAATACTGTTTGTCAACAAACATTGCCATCATAAACCATTATGCCCTCTAAGTGTTCACCAGACTGAGATCCGGCCACTGATGTTGTGAATTTGCAATACAACCTCCATTAGGGGAATAAAAATTAAAACTTGCATTAAATATTGGCTGTATAAAAAGTATATAAAACGATTCCCTGCTTCCTATAATGTTTTTTTTATTTATTTCAGTAAAGTTCATATAAGAAAAGTATTTTAACATAGTTAGATGACACTTCAACCAGGATTCTTATGTTGCTTATCAAACAGTCATACATTCATATAGAATTTCAAACTTTGTCACATTTATCCCTGAATTTGTCATCAGATCAATTTTAAGTCCTGCAATTTGTGCTATGGCTTTAAGTGGCTCAGCATGGAGATGTTTACACCTGACACTGTCTTGATGTGTTTTCTATGCTAAACTACATGGTTTGCTGTGCTGTTTACCATTTTAAGTTACTGCAATTATTATTATTAAACATTTATTGTGCATTAACTTATTGTGGTGCTTTTTAATTTTCTTTCATTAAATTTTTTACAATTATAATGGAAGTGCAGGTAGCTGTATGTCAGAATAAATGCAGTGAAATTACCATACATAGAAATATTATAGTATTCATTTGCAGAGTAAGTGTGGTGTCAGATTTTTGTAATTGATATGTTTTGCCAATATAATTGTCATATTTTGCATAAGCGATTACAAAACCTAGCTCTTTGGAGGTACTGTTTTCATTGCTACATATAATATTTTATGTACTTGTGAATTTTATAGCAGAAAATTGATTACTTTGTTTGTCCCCTCGCTTATCTTGGTTAAATAAATCGGTCAATGAATATTTTAGTGTCTTAAACAGAAGTTCATCTTTGTACTGGTAAAGCTAGCTTTCAGATCTAGCAAGTATTGCCATATTTGGCAGTGTCCCGCTGTTTAGATATTATACTTAACTTGGCAGTGTCCCCACGTGTTTGAATACAACACTTAATAAGTGGTTAAGTTTGCGTCCTGGACATGTTCACATTTTTCAAGAATGGCCTATTTATTTCATATTTCTTTACTTGGCAATGCCCCTGATATTTCTCTACTTTGCCTTGTCCCTCTCTTTGAACATTTTTCTTTACTTGGCCGTGTCCCTGTATTTGAACATATTACTTGGCAATGTCCCTGTCTTTGGACATGATGATTTCTTTATTCGGCAATGTCCCTATCTTTGGACATGATGATTTCTTTATTGGGCAATGCCCCTATCTTTGGACATGATGATTTCTTTATTGGGCAATGTCCCTGTCTTTGGACATGATGATTTCTTTATTGGGTAATGTCCCTATCTTTGGACATGATGATTTCTTTATTGGGCAATGTCCCTATCTTTGGACATGATGATTTCTTTATTCGGCAATGTCCCTATCTTTGGACATGATGATTTTTTTATTGGGCAATGTCCCTGTCGTTGGACATGATGATTTCTTTTTTCGGCAATGTCCCTGTCTTTGGACATGATGATTTTTTTATTCGGCAATGTCCCTATCTTTGGACATGATGATTTCTTTATTCGGCAATGTCCCTGTCTTTGGACATGATGATTTCTTTATTGGGCAATGTCCCTGTCTTTGGACATGATGATTTCTTTATTGGGCAATGTCCCTGTCTTTGGACATGATGATTTCTTTATTGGGTAAAGTCCCTGTCTTTGGACATGATGATTTCTTTATTGGGCAATGTCCCTATCTTTGGACATGATGATTTCTTTACTTGGCAATGTCCCTGTCTTTGGACATGATGATTTCTTTATTGGGTAATGTCCCTGTTTTTGGACATAATGATTTCTTTACTTGGCAATGTCCCTATCTTTGGACATGATGATTTCTTTATTCGGCAATGTCTCTGTCTTTGGACATGATGATTTCTTTACTCAGCAATGTCTCTATGTCTGAAAATATTTCTTTACTTGATAATGAACATATTTAACAACTGAATTTATTTTTTAGTGTTTAGAAAAGCAGATATGATATGATAATACAGTATTGAGGGCTAGATGTGTAATGATACTTTTTTGCTTTATTGTAGAATATCTGTAGACCATGTAATTATGTTCTCAGTACTGATCAATTAAGACAAGATTAGTGTAGTGTAAATATAAAAGTTCCCTGATGTAATTATAGTCTGCATTCACAAGGCTGGTAATTGAATTTAAAAATTATCAGTGTAATTGGTGTCTTTTTCATAATTGAATTATATTATATATCTGCATGACCTTTTCTCTATGAAAATGTTAGTGACGAAGGTATGGTTGTACAATTTGTATTTGTATTTTTTCCTCCTACTGTTCTCTTGGACAGATTTTGTGATAACGCTTTACAAATCACGAATGACACTTGGTCTTATACCACTCTCTGTGACAAGTTGGGTGATAAAATATAAGATATGAATGACGTACCGTTGTATTTCATGATACGTGTAAAATAACTAAAATTGGGTACAAAGATTATATGAAAGAAATAGAGGGCATTTTGAAGATGGGTATCTGAATACTGTAGCGGCTCTAACTAGTGAAAGGTTATTGTAAGATATTAGAAATATGTAATAATCATTTTCTTACCAAACCTACCATTGAAAATAGCGGTAATTCCTGCATTTCACAAATTGCACTTATTGCAGATCCTTAACAAAGGTCTGTCAAGGTTTGATCTTAGCTTATTATCTGATTAAGATACAAATTTATCAAGCTTACGTCCTGTGAAGTGAAATTATTTCATAATTCAATTGCAGTAGGACCTCCCCATATCTTTATGATATACTAGAATTTATATACTGTATGACTTTCCACTATAATACCCTTTACGTTAGCATGATTGTGTTGAACTTTTCAACGAAAGAAATATTTTTTTAACTAAACAATTAAACAAGCTCATTGTGTACTAGAATTTTATGTAATGATGGGTATGGGTAGTTTACTAGAATGAAAATTCCTAAAGTGATTAGTATTAAAAGTACCATGAAATATCAGTGTCCATGCAAAAGTACATTAAAATAACATAAAACATGATGAATTACAATTTTTAAAAAATAACCATCAGAAAATCTTATCAAGAAATCATTACGGCAATTCCAATTTCCTTCAAAACTATCAATGGCCGAACATGATCAATGCTTTAACAACAACATGTTCTTTACCATGCAATCTCTCTTGTTGAAATGTTTGCTTGGCTTGAGTTTCGAGACCATTTTCATAATACAGCCTTACCATTGGTGGATTTTAAATATTAGAGTTGTGAGACCATAATTTTTTATGGGCGTAAAGTTCGGATGTGTAACTTCAGACTCTTGTAAACTTGAACATCCATCTAAGAAACAATATTATGTGCATTATGTGCTTGAGATATGTGTTAATAATGTTTCTAAAGACAATATGACAATCTGAGTTCAGTTGTATGACTTCAGGATCCTTGTCATGTTGAACATCTAACTACAGAACAATATCATGTGCTTGAGATGTGTGTTAATAATGCTTCAAATCCTCTAGATGTTATGTTATCATTATTCCTAATGTATGATTTGTAACAATTTTGTTAGCAACCAACAACTAGGTAGGCATCTCCGCTTTTTCTTTAATCTATACCTTCCATGGTATGTTTTATACAGAGATAAAAAGTCACATTTAAGTATTATATTTCATATTTTGAGATGATAAAATAACAGGGTACAGATACTGTTTCCTTGACATCTCATTAAATGTGCTGTAGAGATAAACGTGATGTCCTTAGTACCAGTATAAAAATCATTATGAAGGCGTGATCACAATTTCATTACATTTTATTGACTTAGATATGGCATCCGATTGTTGTAATGCGTGGCAATGTGCATATAGATTACATGGTATAACTTTTAAAGATGTTCGTATGGTAAAGACAATTTTAAAGTTGACATATTAACTTGATATATGATTACTGTTTTTATGATAATTTAGAATTATTATGCATTCATCATTACACAGCTGCGTAAATACAACAAAGAATTATATAATATGCATTCCCAAATGTGGCATTGTGGTAAAGGACCATGTTACTCTCTGTGTTGTCCGGTTAATGTGTGAGAATATCAATGATTGAACTTGCACGCTGGTATGTTCAACTTTTGCTAACCTTCACAGCATTTGTGACAAACATAACTATTTTATTGGGCTGCTACTCTGACAGGTAAAGCTCAGTTGGTATGCGTACGGCAAGGTTAGATGTTTGAACAAGTGTAAGACTGGATGTTCTCCTTGGATATCTTGATCAGAGGTGACATGTGAAAGCCATTTCTTCTTATTCTGTTCCATGAAGAGCATTTAAGTTCATTAAGTATATATGATAGTTATTCTTATCCCTAGCTTTCACAATGTTAAGGCAATTGAATTCTTTATGGAAAAACTGAAAGTATCAGCTGATAGTCTGAATTTAGGATTCAATTTGATCAACCTAAATTACTGTTTGTAAATATAACATGATACAGATCAATTTTGATATAAAACTCTCATACAAATATAAGAGTTAGAAGTGTATATTATTTACCAAGTTTGAGGTATTAGACTGAAGCTAGTATCAGTTACCCCCTAATATAAACATATTTATGATTTAAAATACAATATGTATGTTTATATAAGACTATCTATGTCTACTTGTGGGTTGTTTAACCAAGCAACTGGGAATATCTGAAGTCTTTTCATAACTTATTTAAAACTTATAATTGTTGGATTTTGCAGACAATTTTCTGTTTAATTACTGAAATCTGTACGCAAAGTGCTTCTATTAGGACAGATGATTGCTAAGCAAACACGGAGACCCGCAGTAATTTATAAGGTTTGAAAGCTTTTTGCTAAATCCTGTACAAATTGTACATGAGCTTCTGCCTGTCACCTGCTTTTGTACTCACCACTTCAAACTTAATATCACATAATCAAGATGAATATCCAAGGCCTACTTCTTTTAATGTTCTCATTGAGGATTTTTACCCCTATTTGTTAAACTGATAGCATGGAAAATATATAAGCGTTATTTGTACCCGAATGATCTATGAAGGACATAGAAGGACATTGTGTGCTGGGTTGTGACGATACTCGAGGTGTTTGGAACAAAGACCAATTTACAGAACCTAAAGCAGTGATGTGTTACATGTGTGTTAGTGACATATTGTACATGTTGGTCACTCATCAATGTTTCTACACTGGTTCATCCTCCAGGTTTTATTCTACTTGAAAATCTGACATTTCTCTCTCCAGTTTGACACAGAAGTGTGCCAGTACTTCACATTTTGCTAACTGAAGATCCTAGCTTCTGTACTGACTTATGTCTCCAGATTTTGTGGATTTGAGATGTTGATCTGACAATGTTCTCTTGTGCTGTTGAATTAAATATTACTGGATTACAATAAAAATGTAACTACCCGGTACTAGTATAGCAGATGAACCACTTCAACATTGAGCTGTGATCACTGTCCATTCTGAAATCTAGTTGACTAAATAATATCATTGTAAAATCCATAGTACTGTGATCTATCTCAGGTCCATGCAAATCACTTAGTTTAATACCCTTGTAAACAACTATTTCTCAAATGTTTAAGAAAACTGAACTGTATTTAGTTCTTGGGTCAGAAAGATTACTAAAATATTTTGTCCAGTATTTTGAGAAAAAAATCTAGAAATGTATAATGTAACTTGTTTAAGTTTGTTATGAAAATCAACATTATGTGTTTATCAATTTTTGACATTATTTGGATAGATTCCATGATCATTAGATTATAATATTGTCTTGTAATTATCCTGAAAATATTAATGTTCATGTGGTATTGTTTGTTTTAATTTACTGTAGCCGCTTGTCTTTCAAACAAGTATCCGTCAATGTGTTCCTTATCATCTGATGTCGGATATCCAAACGGAAGTCATTTCAATACTGCAAAGGCTGTGTGAGCAACACAAGCACTAGACGACTTTGACAAACAACACAAACACTTGACGACTTCGACAAACACAGTTGTTCTGAATAAGATTGTAATCAGTTTTAATATCCTTGAATAAACACTTTTCTGTTATATTACAACATCAGCTATTGAAATCACAGTAAATTTTTGGGTGGTAAAATGATCACTTCATCTTAGGTTTTTGCTTTTTATCAAAATGTATGAAAATTGATTTTAAATTGCTGAATGATAACATCATGATTCCGGAGTGTGTTGTAGAGTGTGTGCAATTATTTCAAAACTAATTGAAAAATTTTTAGATAATTTTTAAATCTGATAGTTTTGAAATTTATTTTTAAAGATTTTTTTAGAAAGGAACTTGTCATACGGTTTTTAAACTTAAGTTGGTGAAATTGATTTTATTCAATGTTATCTTTATTTTTTGAAGATTTTTCGGTTTATTAATACACTTACCATGTCTAAGGGTGGAATTAAATCACTGATATTAATGACAAGATAATGATGCATTAATTTGATCTTCTAATGATAAAAGCAGGAACGTGCCAAAAGTTATCTGCAATCATTTTTATAGAAAAAATATAATGTAGGATAATAATTGTTTGAGTCATGTGCCATTTTATAATCTCTGACGTCAGCCGGATATGTGGGAGCTGTTTAAACCTACTGAGTTCAGATCTTTGGGGGGGGGGGGGGGGGGGGCATCCACAGTTGGTCTAAAAATTGATTTTTTTTTTAAATAATGGTTTCGTAATAAAGAATAGAAAATATTTTATAATTGCAATGGTTTGAACTACATACACATTGAACAAGTAAAACTGCTAATGTTAAATTTGTATTGAGGGCAGCCTCTATGGTTCATTGGTTATGGTCTCTGACTAGTTATCACTAACCCCTCACCACTGTGAGTTTGAATTCTACCCTAATTTCTCATGTGAGGACCAGTCCAACTAGCTTACAGATCAGTGGCTCCACCTAGGTATACACCTGGGGTCTTCCTCCACTGTAAAACTGTAAAGTCGCCATAAGACAATTGCTGTTAAAGCAACAATAAACCCTGTGAAAAATTACCCATGGAAACTAAACTTACATGAACTTGCACTTCCAACTAGTTTAGCAATTGCATGGTGGATGAAGAAAAATGTAGTACTGTGGTCTGCATAAAGATTCATGTGTGCAGAGATTAATGGCTGTAGAAAGCTGAACTATAAGCGTTAAGTTTTCAAAAAGTCAGTCTCATTCTTCAGGATCCTGGATGGCAGGAGTCATTATGGTCATTTTTCTCATCAAGTGATGAGCACTGGTTAGTGTCCAGCTGTCAATGAAAATACTAATTTGAGTTTACAATGTGTAAAATTGAACAATGATTTTAACCAAATGATTTGAGATAATTTCATGTCTGCATTTGACACTGCCCAGTGGTGCATTATACATTGAAGTGTTGTTCAAGTCAAAATTTTATCTTGAATATCATTCTGATGCCAAGCTGTCTGAATACTAGTGGTAATTTAGTAAACATGGTGTAACTGAACAATATGAGGCTGTTAGATGAACTTCCTAATATGGATTTGTACACAACTAGTGGAGAGTGTTGTATTAATATTCACTCAGGTCAGTTTTAGCTTAAGCTCATCTGAGCACAATAGAATTGAGGTTTTGTACCCCTCTTGTCTTAACAGTCTTTTTTCAGTAAGGCTGTTAACACATCTTAGGTCACAATTGTGGTATTGATATATTCTTCTTGTCTTGTTGTTGTTTCAATAAAATCTCAGTTTTGCTATTGGGATTTTGATAAAAAAAAGTAAATTTACAAGGTTGAAGCTAAGACAAAACTTTTGCCAAATTAGTTACTATATCACCAAATGTGGCCAAATGTAGGTCACTATAGGTCTAATTATGGAAAGACTTTGAGAACACTAAGTTTGTCAAGGGGCCTCATTGTTACCTGGACTAATGAATCTTGATATCATTATGCTTACAAGTGATTTCTAGATTGAATTTGACACCTTGACATTTTTGTAGAGGCAAGCGCATTTGGATCATACTGGTTCATGTTTTTATTAGAATTCTGTCAAATTAATGTTGTATAGATCCTTCATTGTATTTTCAGATATTATTGGTTGAATTTTAATTCATGTAATGGACATTTTTAAGCTCCCTCTTGCCTAATTGAATTATAATCTATTTCAAAAACATGCTTTTCCATTTCTTTCTATGATGTTTTCTCACAAGTGGAAAGCATTCTTGAATAATTTTAGCCCAAGATTCTACTTCTTACATTATCACTTGTCTAGTTGCTATGGTTACCAATTTGTGCCCATTACGCTCATCTAAATTTTAAATCAATTGCAACGAATCATACATTGCTAATACTTTCCGAATTATTTCTCAAATGAGAAGAGGACATGTGGATATCTTAGGAAATCACAGCAAGATTAACTGGACATGGTAATTATAAGTCATAAAAAGTAGGAAGCACCAACCACTCTATTCCTGAAGCATGATTCCTTAATAAACACATCTCAGAGCTCATGGCAACTTTATTGCATGATGATTTGCATTAATACATGAATAATTAGGGTTTCGTTTTGTTCCGAGTTTCATTTTTTTATGACCTCACACTTAATCATTTATATCAATACAATCATTTCCTCACAAATAAATAATGGTCTCACAGTTGTAGAATAAAAAATAACATTGAGAGATTTATTGTTAGGTATATGGTGGTGTGAATGTTGACGATGATACTAATTATGATGATTAATGACTATAAAACACCCGGGAAGCATTAACTACATTTTTAAGCTCTGTAATCTAAGGAAACCAAGATCCCGTGTAAGACTAGCGATCTTTAGAAATTAGCGACTTTATCTTTAGAAATTAGCGACTTTGGTCAGAGTATTACGATTGTTATGGGTTAAAATTACGTTGAATTTGATCTTTCACAAATAATGTCTACAATAATTATCCTTATTATTGTATTGGTAGTATCACCATTCATGATCTCATGAATATAAATGATGTGCCAAGCTTCTATATGACTGTGATGCATCATGATCATCTAGATGTACTACAATATTGAGCTTGTACCAACGTGAGGTCGAATTGGCTTTGTTCACTAAACTTGACTCTTCCCATCAATTCTATATTCCTATCATTTATCCGGTCTTATTCAACGGTCTTACTATTTCAGAATTTCCATGACGCAGATCATTTGAAACCTGCAATTTTAGTATAAAATTTCATTTACTATTGTCAACACAAGCCGTACCCTTAGTTTAAATGGATATTTATGCACCCAATCTTTTATCCTTTGGCATGCGCAAATACTGCTAACACTTTTATAAATATGCATAGATAAACTGATGCTGTATTTACAAATTGGTTAAATACTAACCTTCTTGTCCAGTTTATTTATGGGAATTTTCTGTGGTGAAAATTCATTTCTATTTTATTACAAGGAATTACAGGGTTTCGCTATGAAAGGAGTTTTGATAGTTGTAAAACATGGAACTCACATCTTAAAAGGGCTGTTGCCCTTAATCTTGATGCTGCATGTTGGTTCAACATTGACATGGTTAAGAAGGGTAATTTAATATATCCTAAATACCTGTGTCAGTTTATTATTAACTTTTAAGTAGAAAAATGATCCAGTGTTGAAATGATGTTATTCAAACACTGTAACTGGATATTAAAGTGATGTGTGTTGAGCTGATTTAAGATTGACCAACCTATGTTTCAACCTTGAACTTTAGTCCATCATGCGGTTCGTGACATTCTCCTTCTATCACACCTCTGCTATAATTACCCCCTGCCCACCCCCCTATTTGAGAAATAAGAATATTGTGACTCACTGTAAATGCTTTCAAATTATGTCCAAGTATCCAAAAATTGTTCAAACATATAACTTGATAAATATATAAGAAAAGTAACATCCTTTAATGGAGCTCGTTAGGGACTGTTTGTAAGAGCAATTTTAGTTTCAAAGTATGTAGAATTCATATTTTATTGTGGATTTCTGTATTATTCCATCATTTTCCCTGATTTTGAAGAAAATGAATCATTATAGGATAAAATACATTATTCAAAAACATAAACAACACGAACCAACAGCTTGCTAGCATATCATATTGTCCATTAAGTCTCATACGATTCATTCCTAAGGGTCAATAAATAGTACTGTAGAACATAAATTCTTGTAAAATTGTAAAATAAGGGTTGGAATTAATCACAGAAAACATAAGACATCATTATAATCACTAACTGTGATAGATGGTTCATGGTTCCATGGATACTTTCACCTTTATAATATTGATATAGACCTTTTGATCTAAGCTGTTGAAAGCATCCACCTGTAATCCTAGCATGATATATATTTATATCTCAAACACAAGTTCTTCCTGTGAATGGTGATGAACTGAGGCTGTCAGTCAGAAGCAAGAACACAAACGTGTACAATACGAGTTTAATAGTAAACAGAATAGCATAGGAGAGAGTGTTGAAGGTCATATGAAGGTCACATGAAGGTCATGTGGTTTTATGTGTGAACAACTGTGGTATGCCACATCTTATAATTTAAGGTAGGTATCTCCATGTGATAAGGGATGATATATTATGTGAGTATGTCCAATAAAGCTGTTTCAAATGAACAAACAACAGGGCTTGTCTCAGATGTTTCTGGACAACCCTTGTATCATACAAGTTGTTTGTATATATTACATGGCTAAAAAACAAGATATTTCAAGTATTGAATGTTTGATCATTTTTTGGCTTATACTTATTTGAACCACAGCACTGATGGTCAACTCTGTTTACTTTACTGACCAATATGAAAACTTATAAGATTACTATTATTTAAATTTAAGACTCATATACCAGATGATTATATTGAATATAGACAAATCTCTAAATTACATAGAGTTAGATCTCCAGCTGTCTCCTTGCCCAAATAATGCAGTTTTATTATAAATTGATGTAAGCTGAACTGGAAAATGGTTGGAATCAATATTAAGACTGAGAACTAAATAACTTGTCCCAATGTACCTGCCACACCTGATGTTAAATGGCTCAGTGTTTATCAATTAACTTGAATTTTGTTTGCTAGAAAGATGGATGCCAGTATTTGTCACTGTGTGTTCCCTTGGGCATACATATCTATATTGATGAAAATCACACCTGATTCATTATGGTTGCATGACAGTCATGTTTGATTTCTAATGTTTCTCAATCATTATAGTTGGTGATACCTTGATAAATGAGATGCACGGTTGTTTTATGAAAAAACTTACACATCGTGACTTCTACGCAAGTTTGATATAAACATCCTACATTGATAAGTATAGCGAAGTAGGTAATTTATTTTACTTAATGATTATAATTTGGCTTTGATTGACTTAATATATGAGATTTCTTAATCTTGGCTTTCAGACGTCAGTACTTCATGATATGAGTAAACAATTTTGGGGTAAAGAGAGTTTTGAGGTAAGTGAACAAACAGACATAAAGAAATTATGCTAAATGTCCTGTTTAATCCAATGCTCTTATTCTCACTCTGTGGTTTCTTTTGGGCCCTAAAGAAGCAATTTCAGATCAGGTGGTGCTAATTTTAGACTTTGTCTGACAACAGGAGGGGGTTGGTGTTCTGTTGTAGCCCCTTTTCACATTACTTCCTACATTCCTGTACAATTCCCTGGCTTTGCCAAGATCAGTTATATCAGTTGTGACTTAGAATTAACATGAACAAATTGATGAAGGAATTTTATTTTTACATTACTTAGTACAACTGTTGTACAGTTACTGTTTAAAACTATTATTTTTATTGTTTAAATAAACCAGGGCATGAGGAGGTCATTCAGGCAAATATCACCTGTCTTACTCAATTGATATTGTGTTAATGGTTGCTTCCTACCCTATAGTCAATGTGTAATTGAAAATAATCACTCTTAATTAATTATGATGGTTATTTAATCATTATTATAATGGGGGGCACAGTCAATATAACAATGACTCTATCATAACACTCTCACATCAATATGTCCGCATTGATCTCAGTATGAAAGAATGAAAAAATGAAATTTGAATCTCGGAAATTAATGATAGGGTTTGTCTGACTAAAGAGGAAGATTATAGGCTTCAATCAAAACTTTACTACTTTAACTAACACAAATTGACAGAAAGCTTTCAATTTCTTTTACTCCCCATGGTGGATTTTTGAATTTCATTACAGAATTCATGAATTTTTATGATACTTGATAAAATGCTTGGTTTAGTCATCAGACAGTGTATAGACCATGAAGGAAGATGTGGCTTTGTTCATTGTCTAAAATCAATTCTGGGTACTTTTATGTTATAGTTCATATGATATATATGTAAGTGGAGATGACAGTCAAATTGTTTAAGTCTTCAGACCTCCATTGAATGATCTTAATTTTTTTTTATGAAGTTTTTCTTCTTTCTGATAAACTTGACATTTCAACATTACCTTATTTTTGCCTCAATGGCATCTCTAACTTATCTAAAATATTCAGTCTTCTTAAACTTTAATATTATGTATTGATTTATTGTAGAATAAAACATTTATAAGTGTAAAGACCACCCTGTATACAGTCTTGGAATAGAAATATTGTATAACAATAGGTAATTGTATTTTAAATTTTAAGTGCTTAAATCCTTTGAGGTTGATGTGTTCTTTTTATCAGGGTGGTGCTGACATTATTTATAGGTTTATCTTGGAGAATGTTAGAAATTCTTCAGAATTAGAAAGCTATGTATGTATTGATTGTATCACACAAGCAAGTTATTGTTAAAATTATAAGTGTTCTTATCTTACAGAACTTTCTCTTTCCAAAAAACCTCACTTGATCGCATGTTTATATAAAAACGGTTTTGGGTAGGGCGCTTGGCATTAATTGTTGATTTTGTCGAGTTAATGTTTCCTCTTTTGATTCTAGATCTAAAGTTTACATCGAAGCTTCAACTCACCTGACAACAGAACCATTTTTATGTGTAGATTTTTATCAAACTTTAGATAAATGAGTTTCCACCAGCAGTGTCCTACTGTGTTGGGTATATCGGCTCATATCTGTTAGGAACGACTAATTAAGGCTATTTAATTCTGACAATGATAAATTTGATGCGATGAAACCCGAGACCCTAGTCTAGAAATGATACTGTATATGATTGTTATCAGTTTACCTTATTTGGATATATTTCACACCAGTGTGGAATACTCTATATACATTATTTGAATGGGTTATGTTTGTTCAAGTTAACCTTCGTAAATTCTTACCCATCTGATGAAAGATATACTCTCTTGTTTTTTCATTTTTCACTGTGGGGGAGCTTTGGTTTATGCCTTTCTTTAAGGTAATATCTGAAGAAAAGATTAGCCATAAAACTGCTGACACAATGATATAAAGTTAACTATCATGGCTTTGTTCATTTGTTCAAATATTGATGTTATGCATGTAGAATTAAACTTTAGAATACTACATTTTTTAGTTCCATATTATTTTTTTGTGGAAAAAATTATGTGAATAAAATTATATTTCTTGCTTCATTGATACAGAACTACTGCATTCAGCATACATGCTGACAGCACATTACATGAACTAGTATAGGGAGTGACAACACTGTTCTCAGCATTAACAAGAACTTGCTCTCAGGAGGAACAAGAATTAACCACTAATTGGCTTGCAAAATTTTCTGAAAATGAACATGACTTAAAAAAATTCATTTACTTGCTTAGTTGTTTTTATATTTGATTATGAATCATGTTTTAATGTAGAATAGATAAATTTTAATCTAAAACACGCTTTGATAATAAATTAGCAAAAATGTTTGTTGTGTCCCAAAAACGGTATATAGCTTTTCAGATAAATTCTAATCTCTTTGCAATTTACGAAAAACATCTTTAACTAAAGATGAATATCAAGTTAATGGTGAATTTCAATATCTATGTCTAGTGTCAAACTTTTGCAAAATTTATCTTTTCTTACAAAAGAAGCTGTCACTAGCATGTTGTGTCATGGTGTATAAATTGAAATCTGAGATTTTATAAAATCACATGTTAAAGTGTTTTTACGTAAGGTCAGCATATTAAAATGTATATCTTTTACAGGGAGTTTAATGAACAGATAACATATAACTGTTATGGACTTGAAGCAGCCTTCTTCTCCATTGATATAGAATGAATCTTATTCAACAAATGTTGTGTAAATATAATCTTACTGCTTTCAAATTTCATGAAAGACTTCAGCATGTGGTTTGTGTAAACATTGAGCACAAAAGCAATATTTAACCAACAGGTTACTAAATTTTATTTTTTTATACAGCTGTTATTTAAAATTGCTTTTATCTCCCATATATTTACAAATGGCCGAGTTGTTCAATAGAGCTTTTCTCTTCAGTGCGATCTGTTTAATGTCTATCTATTTCCACAACTTAAATAATGAGATAGAATTGTGTAAGCAAATCATGAAAGAGATGGCACTTACAGGGCACCTAATTTAGCAAGATGACAAGGTATTGAATGCTTGTCAATAATCAGACCATGATGGTGGAGGGCAATTTGTAGGAGTTTGATTTTTAATAAAAATCTGTCAGTTTTTTGTACCATTTCTTAGGTCCCTTTAACATCCTCTCTTTGTTTGTTTTCAGTGCTATGGAAAACATCAATCAGTTTAAATGAATTAGAATTCTTGCATCAATAAAATGAATTCCCTTTTGTTCAAATATTATACTCCAAATATCAGAAATTGGAACTTTGTACATTATTAGCATGCAATCTTATTCAAATTCTCAGCAAGTATTGTGTCAGTCTCAGTTTAAATTGTATTGAAATATTTATTAATCAACTTATATATGTAAATTTTGATTTCTGGTGATGAATATGACATGTCAGAGAAGACGGGTTTTGAAATCTGCATGTTAACCTGGTAGTGGATTTTTAAGTAGATTAATGTTTCTATCCACTCCAATCTGAATAAAATAACTGTTCTGTCTTTAGTTACGTTCCTAATGATTCCTGATGGTTATTGTAATCTACCCATTGTAAACACAATTATGTCAGTGATAGTTAAAAGGCTTAGACATATTTAAGACATTATTTGTTTCTATGTTTTCTTTCTATTTACTTTTAGCATGTTTGGCTTCTCCTAGTTTATTCCAATTCTTAAACTGCAATAATATTTTGACATTATTTCCATATGTCTTTGTTGAGACTTCAATGTGCGCACATTGACTTGTAACTTAATTGGCAATTCGAGTTGGAATCTTTGTATTAACTGGTCATTATGACCCTTCTAAGAAATTTTGACAAAAATGTGGATTTTGATACATGTATGTGGAGAAGTTGCTGGCATGTTGGAATGCAGTCTAGGTAGACTTGTTTGGTGAACCAACAACTGCTGTATATAATGTCGCTGTATATAATGTGAAATATTGTTGAAAACTGCATTAAACCCAGTTAAACAAATAAATCAACATGTGCTCCTGTTTGTGACTTCCCAGCTTGTTGTTCTATCTGAATGTCTTCTAAGACATCTCCCTCAATGTTACTATCAGTACATCACAGCCAGCTGGAGAAATACTTCCACATATATATGCTATCTGTATGGTTGTCTAGCAAGCTGTACTTCCATTATATAAAACATACTGCAAGATTCGAAAACATGATTTGTGATAGCAAATGTTCATGCCATTTGTTGAACTCATTTATTTGTAATGCCAACAGGCTTCTGTAAATACAGGCAACCTTTATAAGTGAACCATATAACTATTTATAGAGTTGTTAAGATAGAGAAAGGTAAATGGGTGGGGTAAACATGATAAATGTGGTTTATATATTCTTGAAGTCTGGTTTGTTAGTTTCTTGATACTATCATCATTGAAGTTGTGCAGAAATATTTGTACAAAGGTAGTTTAGTATGTTTAATGACCATAGATGCTGGTATTTTATGAAATCAAACATTTGCATCAATAATCATGATTGTCAGATGGACTGATAAATCAGTTTCTATGCTGAAACCAGAGTACCCTGTTCTGCGGTTGTCTTTGAAACATGAAGATGTATTTGGGCAAGTATTTATACATTATTTACAGTGATTACTGGTTCTAAAGTTCCTCTACGTACTTTGTTATGAATTATATCTAAGTTATCTTATATTTATATGTGTGAAAAAAATCCAAGTGTTCTTCATAGTTATCAAAAAATGTTTTGTAAGAGTCTTTTAAAGTTGATGTGCGAGAAACATAATAAAGTCACATTCACAAAGCAAGACATCCCCCCATATTATGCACCCAGCAATGTCTTAAAATGGTGACGCAACTGAAGAGCAGCATTAATTTTTGGCATATGATAAAAAACAGATGACAAAAAGTGCTAAATAATCTGAGTAGTTTCAATGATTTCATATAATATATCACATACTGTAGAATTAAGTATGAGTCTTTCTTTGTTTTTATCATGATAATCAGACCATAGACAGACTTATATATTTCCCTTATAGAAATGCCTTGCAATTACAATAAATTTTGAAAACATTTACATTAAATATATCACTGAAATCTTGTATTTGTTCCAGCAGTAAGAGCAATATTTCATTATTTATAAATTGTTTCTAAAGCAATAACAGAATTGTACACAAAATGCTGAATTATTGTTGCATTCTAAAACGTATGATTGCAGAAAATTGGATTTTGTCTTGAATCTTTTGAATGCCAATGGTAAAACTATGATGGTTATCAGAAATTTATCCTTTAAGATTAGTTTGTGATAATTAATATCAAATTTAAAATAAATATATTTTTGTATAAAAGTATTTTTCTATTGACTTATTCAGGAAGTTAGCATGACTTTAAAACAAAAAATATGTTGGTTGAACTCCTTAATATTAATTACTTGCAGTAAATTGAATTTCTACAAAAATATCAATTACATATTCATAAGTGAAACTATATTGCTTATTTCTTACACATTATTTTCTCTTATTTTGATTGAGTGGGAGGTAAGTAATCATTCATGACAAATTGAGCATGTTTGTAAACAGTAATTAGTATGGAATGTACACTTTCTACAGAAATATGGCAATAAGAGTCATCAGTTGTCAGAATATTGTGGTGTGGGTATTTAGATTGCATTAACAGTGTAGAAAGAATTGTGAATATCATTTGTCAGTAACTGTGAAAGACTTGAGAGAATTAAAGTAAAAGCTAGAGTCCTACAGTGTGGGTAATTAAATTGAAACAGGTGCTCCCTTGTGTGATTTGTAAATTTATTTCTGTAGTAAAACTGATAACTGCGCAATTAGAAGCAAACTGATTTTGAGAACCTATCTCGAATCTCAAGCTTCCAATTGGTTGGTTTAAGCTCATACTTAAAATGGACCAATGAAATTGCTGCATTGTGAGAATGGTTTCCATGGGATTAGACTTATGTTGTTGGAACCATGCATTGGAGCAATCAGCATGAAAGTCATTATTTATCATTATAAATAAGCTTACTAATAAGATAATTGCCATTACAAAAAAGATATACTCCTATCAAATGCTTCTGACATTGTTGTGCCTGTTGTAAGTTCTTATCATGTTTATCTTTATTTCATTAAACTGTAAAATTTGTTTTATATAATATTAATATTTATTTTGTATTCTTGCAACTTCATTGTAAAATTTTATTAAATATTTGACACTCAGAATACAACAAATAATGTGGCGACAATGGTCTGAGAATGTTCAGGCTAAAGAGTACTGTGACCTTAGAATTCAAAGTGCATTTACTTTTCTTCCCACCAATTACCAACTGCAATCCACTCTCCTGATTTGGAGGGGATTCTACAAGTTTCTTTGGATAATTGTACATCCTGCCCTTGCACACTTAAATCATGTTGGGAGCATCTTGGCGTCCACGCTATGCCTGTAATTAGTTTAACAGGATGCATGCCAATATCATAATCATATTTGCGGAAAAAAGTGAATCATTGTAGAAGCCCTCCCGCAAGCATGTCGGTGACAAGAAGCGTAAATCTGACTTGTATTGAACAGCATTTCATGGTTGGTTGATTATACGGTACTGTTAAATGTATGACCATGCTGGAAGGGTTTTTCCATGATTATATAGCTTATACATGAGTTTTATTTTTGTATTTTCTTCCCATGGTTTTATTGGTATATTTTATCCTATCTTTGATGCATCACCTTGACTGTTGATATATAAAGTGCAGCTGTTTGTGAGAAATAATGAGCTCTAAGTCAAATTATTGATATATCTACATACTAAACATGTTGTTCTTTTGATATATCAAACATTGAGGCCTGCGTGAACAGTACTCAGCTCATATTCTAGTATACAACATGGTAAGAAGAATTTGTTCAATGCTGTGACAGAAGCCACAGATTTAGGCGTTAAAGAAACTGTTTGTTCTTGTTACCTGACCCCTACCCTAATTTTTTCCACGACCCTAGACTTTTCGTAAGTTCTGAGGTATGGTACATCAACTGTCTCACCTTTCCACATGCTTAAAAGAATAAAAAATGACCAAAAATATGTCCTACCAACCACTGTTTGTTACTGAAAGAAATTTTTGAATACCAGACTGTAATAGTATATGTGTTGCCCATCAAAATATATAATAAATATTATTAATTGTCAAACAAATATATCGTCCGGCGCCCTAGATTCGACCCTGTCCTTCATTCGACCCCAATTTTGTTTACGTCACAGAATCTCGCGAGACAACCGTTGCGCGCGAAAATCGTGAACTTTTTGTTTACTACACATTTATTTACACGAAGCATAGATTTTCGTCAAAAATGGGTTATACATAGATAAATAAACTGTAAAATACTTACGATCTGGAAAAAAATCCATTTTTTACTAATCCCAATAACAGCCTTTAATAAAATGTGTTTTTATATCAACTTACACGATATTTGTAAATTCTATGCCTTCGTCTGCATTGTGTATATGCAAATGATGTAAGTCACGTGATGAATGTTGAAAAAATATAGGCCAAATTAATTTTACAGTGTGTTTTAGTCCCGTTATTCCTTAGCGCTAAATTTAAGTTTCTGTTCTAGAAATTACCGTTTAACCTTAAAATTATCAGTATTATATGCCTAAATACTGGCATATTTCTGCAAATAATTTGACAACTGCATATCAGCAGTGTATGCGAAGACATTATTCCTGTCAAACTTCGGGTACTAATTACGTACTGCACTCCTGTGAGGTTTATGTAAAAATTGACGATTTTTTTCTGTCACCATCGTGAGCAGAGGAGTGATTCATGATAAAAGGGTTAAAAATACCATTTAACTGTTCATTTCTTTTAAATTGTTACTACTTTAACATTTTTGAATAATTTTATAGAAAAGACGATTATCGAAATTGATTAGCATCGGCCTAATTTGTTGCACGCGCGCAGAGACGAAGCATGGACTATTTCAAAATGGCGGACAAATATTACCTTGACCTTTGTTCAATACTATTTAAAGTACTTAGGATTATTATTTGAATTAAAAAAATGGACATTTGTAAGGAAAAATGGATAAATGAACAAGTAAGCGTCATATTTTAATGTTTATTACATTCTGTACCATTTTTTGTTCATATTGAAGGCTTAGAGGGTCGAAGCATGGCCACTCGAGGATACATGTATATCACTTAATTCTGTAAATTGCTTCGTAGATATAAAAAACTAGATGTAAGATGACAACCTTCTTAAAATCTTATAAAGGTAGTAATATGCATATCTATGATTTAGTAATTATGTAGTAATATGCATATCTATAATTTAGTAATAATGTAGTAATATGCATATCTATGATATGGTAATATTGTAGTTATATGCATATCTATAATTTAGTAATAATGTAGTAATATGCATATCTATGATTTAGTAATAATGTAGTAATATGCATATCTATGATTTGGTAATAATGTAGTTATATGCATATCTATGATTTAGTAATAATGTAGTAATATGCATATCTATGTTAGTAATAATGTAGTAATATGCATATCTATGTTTTAGTAATAATGTAGTAATATGCATATCTATGATTTAGTAATAATGTAGTAATATGCATATCTATGATTTAGTAATAATGTAGTAATATGCATATCTATGATTTAGTAATAATGTAGTAATATGCATATCTATGATTTAGTAATAATGTAGTAATATGCATATCTATGATTTAGTAATTATGTAGTAATATGCATATCTATGATTTAGTAATAATGTAGTAATATGCATATCTATGATTTAGTAATTATGTAGTAATATGCATATCTATGTTAGTAATAATGTAGTAATATGCATATCTATGATTTAGTAATAATGTAGTAATATGCATATCTATGATTTGGTAATAATGTAGTAATATGCATATCTATGATTTAGTAATAATGTAGTAATATGCATATCTATGATTTAGTAATAATGTAGTAATATGCATATCTATGATTTAGTAATAATGTAGTAATATGCATATCTATGATTTAGTAATAATGTAGTAATATGCATATCTATGATTTAGTAATAATGTAGTAATATGCATATCTATGATTTAGTAATAATGTAGTAATATGCATATCTATGATTTAGTAATAATGTAGTAATATGCATATCTATGATTTAGTAATAATGTAGTAATATGCATATCTATGATTTAGTAATAATGTAGTAATATGCATATCTATGATTTAGTAATAATGTAGTAATATGCATATCTATGATTTAGTAATAATGTAGTAATATGCATATCTATGATTTAGTAATAATGTAGTAATATGCATATCTATGATTTAGTAATTATGTAGTAATATGCATATCTATGATTTAGTAATTATGTAGTAATATGCATATCTATGATTTAGTAATAATGTAGTAATATGCATATCTATGATTTAGTAATAATGTAGTAATATGCATATCTATGATTTAGTAATAATGTAGTAATATGCATATCTATGATTTAGTAATAATGTAGTAATATGCATATCTATGATTTAGTAATAATGTAGTAATATGCATATCTATGATTTAGTAATAATGTAGTAATATGCATATCTATGATTTAGTAATAATGTAGTAATATGCATATCTATGATTTAGTAATAATGTAGTAATATGCATATCTATGATTTAGTAATTATGTAGTAATATGCATATCTATGATTTAGTAATTATGTAGTAATATGCATATCTATGATTTAGTAATAATGTAGTAATATGCATATCTATGATTTAGTAATAATGTAGTAATATGCATATCTATGATTTAGTAATAATGTAGTAATATGCATATCTATGATTTAGTAATAATGTAGTAATATGCATATCTATGATTTGGTAATGATGTAGTAATATGCATATCTATGATTTAGTAATATTGTAGTAATATGCATATCTATGATTTAGTAATAATGTAGTAATATGCATATCTATGATTTAGTAATGATGTAGTAATATGCATATCTATGATTTAGTAATAATGTAGTAATATGCATATCTATGATTTAGTAATATTGTAGTAATATGCATATCTATGATTTAGTAATAATGTAGTAATATGCATATCTATGAGTTGGTAATGATATGGACAATTATGATATATGGATTTAAAATGCCACATTTTTCAAGTATCAGTAAGTGCTGGTTTCTTTTTTCAAGGCCTATCATTATCATCTGACCATTTTATCATTAATATTTGCTGTAAGTTTCAATATGAAATAAGTTTAATGGTCTTGTTTTTTCAAAAAAAAAAATATCAAGTTTTTATCTTTTTATCACAACATTTACCAATTTCATGAGGTATAGGAGTTATTTACGGTTATGTTGTATTTTTTTCTTTAAGACACTGTAATGTAATCCATAAATCATGAAGACTTTGATATGTGACCACATTAGATACATACTTGTATCAGGCTCTCTGTGCTTGTCTTGACTGTATTATATCTAACTTTATTGAATATTTGTCCCTAACAATCATTCTGCTTCCATTAGTAGCATGTGTCTTTCTGAAATTACTGGTCGTAAAATCATGTACTAAGTCAATAAATTAGAGAAAAAAATCCAATTAGGGTCATGGTAATTTCTACCAGCGGGAATGGGGGAATATTCATTAGATCAGAGACTGTAAAAAACCATTTTCATCCATCTTTTTGACATATTCTATTGTTTTTATTATAAAAGAATCAAATTTACATATTCAAGACTGAAATAAATAAATCAAAACTCAATGAACAACGACTATTACCAGAATGAGAATTGTTTATAATGAAAGTGATATGGTAGGATTAAATGAAGTTGTAGAATTTTTTACGACATTATATACAGTTTAACCTGTGAACAAAGGCCAACATCGGGAAAGACATAATGTAGCACAGGTCATTTTAGTCTTAATAATCAATGACAGTTTTCCAAGAATGGCCTTATTCACAGGGTGGCCTTTATCAACACAGGTTTTACTGTACTACATTGTCAAAACATATTCTGGTATGCAACTTAAAGATTTTCTAAATATGTAAGCATTAGTGTCATTTTTTTTCTTAAAGTACCTTTACTCATTAAATTTAAATTAAGTGTTGTTTTTTGGGCTTTTTTACAGGTGTTTGTTAAATGACTTGCTGGGGACACCACTGTATCATCATGAAGATGAATAATAAAATACTGAAAATTAAGACAATTGCAAAGTTATCTTATTCCTGGTAAGTAGGATATACAATTACATTCTAAAATATTACAGAACAGAATATTCAGAAAATTAGTGATATCAGCATTTTGAAATGTTTGGTTGTTACACAATTAAGTGATTATCCTTTATAAGCATACTTATTTAATCTGGTACATTTTTTCTTGTAGTTTTTGTATAAACTAAGCTTTAACTTGCCAATTTATTTTGAATTAATTCTGTTTATCAGGTGTGAAAGTCTGGTTAATTCAAACAATACATTGACTGATTACGGATGTTGAGTTTTACTATCAGCCCACTGAACTTTTATACAAACTGTTTCATTTCAAATTATCACCAATTATGCAAGACATCTTATCTTTTCATGTTTAAGAGAGTATACTTAAGTTGATGTAAAATACTCTGTGTTTGATAATAGGTAATCACAGTTGACTTCATTCTTACTGAACATCAACATTCTATTCCAGCTTGGTATCTCTAAACTTGTTTCAAAAAGCAAAATTTATTTCTTAAGTAATTATGGTAGTTCGCGGTGTTGCTCGGCAAAAAAGAAAGTGTGTTAGAATGGCATGAAATTTGGAGGAATTGTACCTGAAGTAGCAGCGCTTACGAAAATATAGTTCTTTTTACAGTTTGACGTCGGTAACCTAGCAACTAAACGACGTTAAAACGCCACCTAGCGGCACCAGCTATGTGAACGACTCATTGTACTTTTTCCCTTGTAGCTTTGCTATAAATTGTCATAGATTGAAAATTCGCAATTTGCGAATGAGCGAATGCAGTTGTCTACCGGATGGTATTCATCAATGCTTTGAATATCCATGACCTCCCGGGGTGTCGGAAATTAATCGACGTCAAAACGTCATTATGGGAACGTTATTTCGACGTAAAATATTCAGATAAATGCAAATGTAGCTAAAACGCCGTGGTAGAAGTTTTTCAAAAATTAACATTATGTAAAACATTAATTTATCTACACATTAAGCGAAAAAAATCCATACCTCTTCAGGCTACTTTTTTCAGTATTGTAACGTTTTCTGCACCACTTGAAATGAAAACAACGTCATAACGTCATTATTTAGGCCATTTTCGCGCTTTATACTTGGTTTATTGTAAGCGCATGTTAATTTTATGTTTCCATAATAGATATTTGTAGACTTTTAACAATTCCAACAATTATAGTTAGGAATGTAATATACTTTTTCTATGTTAACTCTGTTGTTTATATTTTGAAGATAACAACATATCATGATATTTTTTTACTATCAATAATATAAAGTACCGGTATTGATTCCTTACATACATTTTTTCACACCTCAATAAAAGCTGCACTGTAAGTAATATGTATTTTACAATACATGATAATCGGTTGATATACAAAATATAACACGTTCCGTCACGTACAGTTAGCAGGGTACAAGTATCACGTGATATCTTGGCTTGGCCCATCAATGCCATGACGACTTAATGTCAGATTTATATGGTTGATTGTAAGCCTCCGCTCGCTGTAATTTTAGCGCAACATGTAGTAATAAGCTTTGCGTCCGATGACAAGTTTAGTTTTTCGTAAAAGATTTTTGCAACTTCACAGCGACTTCCTTCACACTGAAAACCTGTAAGTCCTCTCATGTTGGAGCATCAGAAACTGCGTAATGCATAACATATTCATTTTTAGCAATTTTTGTACGAAACATTCCTGCGTGTGTTTACTAATTCTAGACGTTGTTATCTGTACAGTGTTAGACTGTCCGCAAAACCGCATACACCAGGAAAAGGCGTATTTTTGAATGATGACTTTTGAGTTAAATGCAAAAATTGATTTACTGAACTTCTTCAGCCGCTGACTTTTCGTCGAAATTTAACCAATTCTTTGTCGAGTGACCAACCGTCGTCACGTGTCCTGAAATTAATCTGATTTAGTTCAGTATTCGATAAATGTGACAATCAAGAAAATAAAATTTATAAGCGGTGTCAACTGAAAATAAAGGTGTGTAGCGCGCTGTAAATAAATGATCTACCAAAGTTATAAAAAAATCCATGCAGAACTCGTGGCAACCAATAGGAAAATCTTTAAAATAATCTTAACTTGTCATAAACAACAATATCTACAGCATAGATACTTGGTTTGTACATGTAGCATTATCTAGTAGACCTCTACCTGGTTCATTCAAATTATGGTCATGGGGTAAAAATTGGCCCCGTCCCGGGAGTTACTTGATTTTACATACAATCATAAATATAAAAAAAAAAACTCTTTTTGTCCGAAGCAAGTCCTTGAGCTATGATATTTGGTGTGAAACATTGTCTAGCAGACATCTACCAAGTTTGTTCAAATGTTGGCTCCGGGGTCATTTTTTTCTTAATAATAGTCTTTTCTTCTTGTGAGCGATTATAGGTAAAAAGTAAAAGGATATGTTTATAGTCAGAAGTTTATATTCATAATCAACCGACTTTCATAAGTTACCCCCGATCACTGGGTTATGGGCAAGTTCGAGATTCGCGAGATATTTTTTCTGCCCGTAATTTTCCATTTACGCGCACCCGCATTTTGTTTACATACACTCAGTTTGAATAAAAAATACGTTAGTAACATTTTTTCCGTCATTATGTGAGTTTCATTCGTGTCCCAAACGCAGCAACTGTTTATAAATTGCATATTTGTATGTGCATTCAACCTGACCTTGTGGCGTGTACAAATTTAAACAAAAACGAACATGTACATCTTGGAACATTTGAACATACAGTGTTTCGGTTTTTTTCTCTTCACAATAATATTTTTCATACATCGATGTCTTCATGATCAAGTTAACGTATAAATCAGATTATCAACTCTTAGATAAAACAACCAAATTTGATGAATATTGCTCCCACCAAACGTTGTCTTTATGTGCTGATTAATTTACGTCATTTTTGGCATGGTATGACTTTAGGAAACGTTACAATACTGAAAAAAGTAGCCTGAAGAGGTATGGATTTTTTTCGCTTAATGTGTAGATAAATTAATATTTTACATAATATTAATTTTTGAAAAACTTCTACCACGGCGTTTTAGCTACATTTGCATTTATCTGAATATTTTACGTCGAAAAAACGTTCCCATAATGACGTTTTGACGTCGATTAATTTCCAACACGCCGGGAGGTCATGGATATTTAAAGCATTGATGAATACCATTCGGTAGACAACTGCATTCGCTCATTCGCAAAGTTCCAATTTTCAATCTATGACAATTTATAGCAAAGCTACAAGGGAAAAAGTACAATGAGTCGTTCACATAGCTGGTGCCGCTAGGTGGCGTTTTAACGTCGTTTAGTTGCTAAGTTACCGACGTCAAACTTTAAAAAGAACTATATTTTCGTAAGCGCTGCTACTTCAGGTATAATTCCTCCAAATTTCATGCCATTCTAACGCACTTTCTTTTTTGCCGAGCAACACCGCGAACTACCTTAAGTTCAGATGAGTGTGCTAATATTAATTGTATTGACCTTAGATGCTTAGATGCTAATATGAATTGTATTGACCTTAGATGCTAATATGAATTGTATTGACCTTAGATGCTAATATGAATTATATTGACCTTAGATGCTAATATGAATTGTATTGACCTTAGATGCTAATATGAATTGTATTGACCTTAGATGCTAATATGAATTGTATTGACCATATATTATATTGTTATATTACTTAATGTTGAATAAAAGCTGTTGTTGTTGTATATTATATAGGTGCTAAACAGAATTGTTTTGAACATTTCATACTAATACAACTTGTTTTGATTGCATGTGCCGTTGGTAGTTTTATTGATCCTATCTGTACCAGTGTGAATTGTATTGTTTATTTGTGATTATGTGAATTGTATTGTTTATTTGTGATTTTGTGAATTGTATTGTTTATTTGTGATTATGTGAATTGTATTGACCATATGCGACAATATGAATTGTATTTACCATTTTGTGTCCATGTAAATCAACAATGAAAGTTATTTATTTTATTGACCATGTGTGCCAATGTGAATTGCATTGATTTTATGTGCCAGTATGAATTGTATTGATTTTATGTGCTTATGTGAATTGCATTGATTTTGTGTGTGCCCAATGGGAATTGCATTGATTTTGTGTGCCAAATGTGAATTGTATTGATTCCATGTGCTTATGTGAATTGCATTGATTTTGTGTGTGCCCAATGGGAATAGCATTGATTTTGTGTGCCAAATGTGAATTGTATTGATTTCATGTGCTTAATGTGAACTGTATTGATTTCATGTGCTTATGTGAATTTTATTGATTTTGTGTGCCAAATAAGAATTGCATTGATTTTGTCTGCCAATGTGAATTGCATTGATTTTGTCTGTCAATGTGAATTGCATTGATTTGTCTGCCAATGTGAATTGCATTGATTTTGTCTGCCAATGTGAATTGCATTTTGTCTGCCAGTGTGAATTATATTGATTTCATGTGCTTGTGTGAATTATATTGACTTTGTGGGCAATTTGACTTGACTTGACCATGTGCTTCATGTGCTTCATTGGAAATACTATGAACCATGTGACCTGTCAGATTCTGAAACTCATGTACAGGCTTGGTGATGTTCATGAATTGTTTGACAAGTGACCATGACATTGTGTACTATATGTCTTACTTTATAGTCACAAACATATTGTGGTGTTGATAAAGATTATGTTCATCATAATTTTGTTGTTTGACCACTGACAAAACATAGCAAGTTGTATAATTGATAAAACAATGAATAAAAATTATAGAAAAAAATACTTCTGAATATGTTTATTTCATGTCGTTATCCGTAGATTTGTTTGAAAGATGGAACGATGCCATACCTCAGCATGTGTGCTATGGTGGAAGTATAAAACTGGTGATATTTTATCACAAGTTATCATACAATTATCTTTCACATCTCCGTAGCACCAGAGCTGGAAGGAGACAAAAAAAGAGAAATATCCATTTTTTACGATATTCTGTTAGATACGAATCTGCTGTAGACTTTATGGGATGTTTTTCCCTTCAGATTGTTCATGGAGATACATTATAGAAAAATAGTTAAACCCACTTTTACCCATGGTTTGAATTCATGCATTTCTATCTAATGATAATAATATAGATATAACATATAATAAGGTAAGTTTTCCCAGACAAATAAGATTGTATGTCTGAAATAATGGCGGCAATCCAAATCTATGTTACAACTGCGTAATAATTAATTAGTTACTAAACCTGATTAATTTGTCTTTGATTAAACACTTCTATTGGATGGTATGTCTTTATGATTTTATCAGACCTTATTAAAAAGGTCTATGATTAGATTGATGAAAGTTAAATGTAAGATCATCACAAATGATACTGTATTATGACAGTTGGCCAACTTTGTATGATTAGAACTCCTCTGTACATAATCAACACACAAATAAAAGTTGCAATACTGAGTGGAACAGAAATCATGATTTATCAAAGAACTATGTACTAAAAACGAAACTGTAAGTCGGCTCAAGAAAAACACTTGTCAACTCAGTAGGTATTGTCTCAGGGGTTGCATTGGCTGTAAAATTTGTTAAATTCTAAGCATGCCATCCTGCTAGAAGAGTAGCCTAAAAATTGTGATGTATTTGTATCATGTAGACAAAAGAAAAATCAACATTATAATTATACAATTAATTTTCCATATTATATAACGTCGTTTGGTTACTTGATTGTATTAAACAAATAGAATAATATTTATGAAATTAAACAATAAATTGTCAATACATGTAAGTCTAATTATAACTGCCAATCAAGGGGATATATATTGACTACATTGATATTTCTGTTGAGGAGATTTTGACCACAATGTTAAATTTAAATCTAAAGTGTTTTGACCAAGGGGATTTGTAGTACAGTACAACCTCTCCAGAGCGACCCTTCTGTAAAGCAACAACCTCTTCATAACAACACATTCAAAATTTCCCAAAGCTGATATTTATTATGAATGTGACCTCTGTAGAGCAACAACCTCTAAACAACAGTCAATATTTGCAGCACCCACAGGGTGTTGCTCTACAGAGGTTGTACTGTATCTCCCTCCATTGATTGTTGGTTCAATAACTTAGTTGTCATTTCATAGAAATGTGAAAAGCGCAAATGCATATGGGATCATTGTATCATAGTATTCCCCATGTCTGTATATTTTAGTGTTATTTATCTATTAAGACATTGTAATGGTTTCTTCTATTGGAAACATTGTAGAGTTGCGCACTTGGTCCAGCGGTTTGTGCACTGTTCCTTGTTGAAGGGTAAGTTAGTACTGGTTAGAGCACATTCCAGGAAAACTGGTACGGTAAATTGACTGCTGTATATATCTGAAACATTGTTGAAAAATGGCTTTAAACAGAAATAATTGGAAACATTGTACTTGAGACTAATCAGGTTGTAATGTTGTGATGGACTGAATGTCATAATACATGACCTGTTTTATCAGAGGTGTGTATTTAATACTATTTATATAAGCAGCAGTTTATAATATTTTGTGTGAAATGTGTCTCAACAACTGTTCAGAAAGACTTAAGTCTTAAAAGTTAATGAAGTTTAAAAGGTTTAACACATAATATAAAAGAATTAATCTACAATATAAATACTATCTAACAGTATATAAGTATTGATAAGGCACACTTTCAACTATCCTTATTGGATTAACACATACACTCTTATATGATGTTACTCTTACTTAACACAACTTAATGCATTAAGCAAACATTTTGACTTGTTTTATTTTGTATAAAGTGGCTTGTAGACCAGGCAATGGTCAAGGAATTATGTTTGCATACAATCGAAAAATTTCAGAAATCTTGAGGTTTCCATACAGTAGGACTATTCTATGCTGATTTGTTAAATAGTATCCAATATTAATTATGTTCATATGTTTTAAAGATTTGGTACTGAAATGGCATATATGTTATTATAAATGTTAGCAAACAGTAGTTTTAGTTGAACTTATTAAAATATGTTGCATTTTGTGTCATTATTGTAATTATACCCCCAGATATGAAATATATGGGGGCTATATTGGATTCACGCTTGACGGTCGGTCGGTCGGTCGGTCCGTGCGTCTGTAGACACAATTTGTCCGGAGAATTTCTCAGCAACTACTAACAGGATTTCAATAAAACTTCACAGAAGTGATCAGTAGTAAGCCTAGTTGTGCTAGAGTAAAGCATTTTTCGTTCGGATTAATTTTCACTGAGTTATACCCCTTTGTTGTTTTATTCAGTATATACAATAGGCAAATTTTGTCCGGAGAATTTCTCAGCCAGTACTCACAGGATCTCAATGAAACTTCACAGAAGTGATCAGTAGTTAGCCTAGTTGTACATGCTTAAATCAATTTTCGGTCGGATAAATTTTCACTGAGTTATAGCCCTTTGTTGTTTTCATACAGTATATACAATAGGCAAATTTTGTCCGGACAATTTCTCAGCAACTACTCACATGATTTCAACGAAACTTCATAGAAGTAATAAGTAGTTAGCCTAGTTGTGCATGCTTAAATCATTTTTTATTTGGATTGATTTTCACTGAGTTATAGCCCTTTGTATTTTTCTACAATATATACAATAGGCAAATTTTGTCCTGACTATTTCTCATTGACTACTGCCAGGAATTCAATAAAATTTCTCAGAAGTGATGAGTAGTTAGCCTAGTTGTGCATGCATTAAGCTTGTCTTGGTTGGTTAAATTTTTACTGAGTTATGGCCCTTTGTTGTTTTTTATACAGTGTATATACAATATCTCAGTAACTACTCATAGGAATTCAATGAAACTTCACAGAAGTTATAAAAAGTAAGCCAAGTTGTGCATGCAATAACCAGGTTTTGTTTGGATTAATTTTCACTGAGTTATGGCCCTTTGTTTTATACAATTAGGTAAATTTTGTCCGTACCATTTCTCAGCATCTACATGCAGGAATTCATTGAAACTTCTTAGAAGTGATAAGTAGTTTGCCAAGTTGTGCATGTTCACATTAGGTTTTGTCCAAGTAAATTTTAATGAGTTATGGCCCTTTGTTATTTTTTATATGATGTATATTTAGAAACTGGTCAGGATATATCTAAGCAACAATTTGCAGGTATTAAAAAAATGAAAATGCATTATATTTCCCTCTGTAAAATGTAACAATAACTGTGTCAAGGCCGCATCTGGGGGTATTCATCACCTTTAGTGATAGTTCTAGTTTATGCTTACTTGACATCTTGTAGAAATTGGTGTTTTAACAACTTATGCTACATAAAGGCATGAAGATACATTTTGCTATAAATGAAATCTTGTTTTTCTATTGGCACAATGATGACATACAATTTGAGCTATTTATTTATTTATTTGGGTTTACCGCTGTTTTCCAACAAGTTTTCAGTTATATAATTTGGCTGATTCACATCTAACCAGTTGTCCTTGACAGTATTCTAACTGGTTCTAACTTACTTTTCTACAAGAAACTGGCATCTAATTCTCCACATGTGTCAAATTTTCATGAAATGGTATATTCTGCCTTGACCAGGAATTCAACCCAGATCACAGGGTAAGAAATCCAGCCCCTTAACCACTGGACCACTTTGAGCTAGCTGCTTGTTTGATAAGCAGTAAATAGAGAGTTCATTATAGAATATTTCATTGGGTTTGATAGAGACATTGTAGGAATTTAATTCCATTACTTAAAGCGTTAAGAATGCTTATCAACTGATCAAAAGCTATATGGGTTTGATTATTTTCTATTATACTAACAATAATTGTGATATTTCAATTCATAAAGCAAAAGATTAAAGTACTACATTGTACCTTTGATATTGTCAGAGTAAAAATTAACTAACTGTAATTTCGGAATTCTTTTTTATTACATTATCCTTGCACTGTGAGGTAGACGTTTATTTAAACTATTTACTCGTATATCATAGAAAAAAAGGTTTATTCATAAAATCGATATTTATTTAATGTTCCCCTCCTCTAATGTAGTTATTAAAGTGAGTGATTTATTAACCTGATCCCTCTCATTTAACTATTTTATTCTGTACAGAAATGCCCATTCATTATGTTAATGCAATTTTATTGGAGGAATAATAGTTATTTTGGAAAATGTGGTCAAATGAAAGATGTGTTTTCAACTAGTCAAATATGGCGATTGTCCGACTCAGCTGGATCCAAATGCCAACTTCAGGTCGGAAACACTGACATGACATGGTTGAACACCATCGCATGTAAAGGTGTACATTTACATATGGTTTATTCATGAACTCGTAGATGCTTGAAAAATGAGAAATATGTCGAGGAGTGTGGCCGCATATTATTGTCCTTTGCTGGACGCCAGAAATACAAATGTCTTGACGTCCACTCTTGGTCAGCATGTCAACGCCTTTGTATTTGTATTAGTCATTGCCAATTACTGCCTCACTGTGCTGTCAATGCCTGTTAACAAATACACTGAATGCAACTTTGTTACTGACATAAGATATAATAGTATGTTTTAGGAATTATTTTTGGCACTATTTCTTGTTAACATCTTGCCACATGATATTATGGTTGACCATACAGAATTAATTTATTCAATCCTGAAAATGTATAGGGACTGGAAAGTGATGAAAATACATGTATATTATAGGATAATAATTTATGATACACCATGTTTAGATAACTCTTGATAAGTTACCATAATCTTGTCTCCCTTGAATTAAGCACACGTGTGATGAGCACGTGTACAAAATACATTATTTCTGGTTTTCTGCTTCTTATATTACCCAGAATGCATTCATGAATGCATGAAAACACGTGACTTATCATCCAATCAACTTATAACATTAACAGATCAGTTTTTTATCCTAACAATTAGCATGCAACAATGACCAAAGATATGACAGGAAATTGATCTCAGCTCTGCAATAAATGGTTCATTGAATTGTGAATGGATAATGTTATATGTCAGACAATATAGAAAACTCATCTTGATAACAAACCTTACAATATAGTAAAATAAAACATATGTTGCTTAGAAAGGAAATAATTAATGGAATGATTTTTATAGTTTCGGAACACCTTTTGTTTTGCTAGATTTCTATGTCCAGGGGGGGGGGGTATCTGATTTATAGGTTTCAGAACCAATCACCTATACAACAAAGTAATAAAACCTGGCTTTCAAAAATTCATTTAGACCTCTTCAAAAGACTATAATGAATGTATTCGTGTTAGGGTTATGATATTTATGGCCCCTTGGCCCTTTATGAGTCGTTCTGAAATGATCTGTATCAGAATAGGACTTGACAGAAATTAATCTTATATCTTGAACTGACCAGATACATTGATTTCATTCTGTCAGTGAAAGTATGATTATACATGTCTCAGCATTGCTTTGTAGATCACTTAAAGATCACCTTGTGTGTATAAATTTGTGAAGGTCTTAAATGTTCCTGTACTGCTTGGTTGTAATGTCTTTGTAGTCTAGGAAGTTACCTGTAATTGTTCTGTTAGTCCTAACTGTACTTAGGGTAACATGAAAGTGAAAGTTGACAATCAGTGTTGTATCAATATGTTTGTCCTCATGTAGATCAGATTGTAGATGTTACTATCTTCTTTTATCAACATTGTCTGAATTTCTTTTAATCCTCACATGAAGTCCATTCTATCCTGTTTGAAATAGATAAATAAAGCAAGCTGGACATGAAAAATGGTGAAGATACCGGTACACCTAGAATTGTTTCTTGAAATGAAAGGTGTCAATTATTGCCAAATGGACTTCGAAGTTGCTCTACAATACATGGTGTTTTGTAAATAGGCATACATTTGGAAATCCTCTTGCATTTCTGTATACATGTACAATCATGTGTTTTATTCAAAGTTTGATATAACTTATAAGGAAGAGTATTTATCATTTCTCAGGTTATGATCAACTTGACGGGGCATCCGTGGTCAAGGTCGTCGACTAATAATCATAAGCCTCTTTACTGCTGTGGCTACGAATCCAATATAAGACAAAATTCCACCTGTGAGGAAACTGTAACCTTCCAGAAGGTCAGGTGTTCAACCCCTGGTGTACGCTTGTTTTTTTTTTCCACCATATTATAGCTGAAAAGTCACTAAATGACCCTGATTGTTGGTGCCATGTTAAAACCTGTAAAAAAAACTAATTGATGAATTTGAAAAATATGTTTAAAAATTTCAACAAACAAGGTTGTGTCTGTATTAAATGTGTTGCCTCACTACATTTTGATAGGTTAAGCTTTTAGTTTTCATGGCAATAAAAAGAAGAAGTAAACAAGCTTTAGACTAAATTTTAAATTAATACATTTGTTTTCCTCAATTATTCTGACCTGTTAAATTGTAGAGAAAGATAATTGATCAATGTTTTACATATTAGGTAGCTTTATAAGTAGAAGTTTCTTCAATCCTAAATGATTGTACATACAGTTGTTTGAAGTGAGTGTAATGATGAACTGTAATGATTTACTTGATCTCCACATATTCTCAAGATGTCACAAACACTACTCTATAACTTAGTGATCACTTCTATGTACGGTATTTTCTACCATAACTGGAGATAATTTATTATTACTGAGTCCTTAACTGGAGACATTGCTCATAATTGTTTTAAATCTATAAATATTATCTTAGGAATAGTTTTGAGTATTGTTGAGTTCTAAAGTGTTTTTGTGGGTTTTAAAGATGGATGTTTTTTCGGACTGTCTGAACTGCTTTGAATAAGTAAGTTGTGAAGATATTAGGTTTTTTTTGTCAAATGAACTTATTCCGAAGTCGGAGATGAAAAAATGTCTGAAGATAGGACATAAAATTATATTTGAAGGGCAAGAAATTCAAACATACACCAGGATCCAAGGTTATAAAACTTGAGATCAGTCTCCAAGCTCAATTCTCATATTTCATTGTTGTTGTCATTGTTGTCGTCTTGTCGTTGTTGTTGTTGTTGTCGTCGTTGTTGTTGTCGTCATTGTTGTTGTCATTGTCGTCGTCGTCAATGATGATGATGATGATGATGATGATGGTGATGGTGATGGTGATGGTGATGGTGATGATGATGATGATGATGATGACTACAGTAAAATAGTAATAAAATGACAAATACATTTTTCTGTCAGCTTAATTGATCTGAATATACATCTTTACATTAAACTGTAAAATATTTTCATCCAGATTTCAGTGAGAATGAAATTGAGATTTGAGCTTTGAGATTGTTCTCATGTTTTATAATCTTAGAGTCACTTTGGATAACCCACATTTGAACACTGCTTGCATATAATACAGTTCCATCCTAAATAGTGTAGACATTTATTCCAGCATAATTTCAACCTTGATGTGATAGTTCAATACAATTCCTGAAAGTCTTCTAAAGCTGAGATTTTTTACAGTATTTCAGCGTGTTCTGTTATCCTACGTCAATCTTACAGTGTTTTCTACAGTTTTCTCATATATAATGTACGAACGTCTCACTCTATAAATGTGATATGATTGGCCGTTATTCACATCATATTTGATAGATAAACCATATTACAGAACCCAGCATGGCTGTGAAATGTTACTATAGTGTTACTATATACTTACAAACCATGTTCAGGGTGTTATAATTAATGTCTAATCATCTTGGAATCAAGTCATAAAACATAAATTTATTTTCACTTCTCGTGCTATTCATACACCAGATATGAACATGGAAGCCAAGACTGCAAGATGAAATGACTGCAAGCTAGAATATTGAATATCATGTTTGAAGCAGCGGAACTTTTTCCTGACCATTTCATAATTTAAAAGAAAAAAGTCCTGAATTCTGCTCAACTGGTGCAAATGCAAAAAGTAGTCCCATGCTGTTTTTGGTTTGGCACGAAAACTCACATAAGAGTATCGCATTCGAATAATCAAATACAAAAAAAAAGAATTAATTTCTTAGAGAAATTACTTTTGCAGAGATTTCAATTCCTATTTTGCAAATTTTGACCCATTTTTAAAGAAATGTTAATAGTAAATTTCCTAACTTTTCTATTCATTCATTTGGGGGTTAGGGAATGAGTCAGTCCCGTTTGTAAACCAACATTTTTTTAAGGATGGCCTATTAAAGCCACCAGTCAATGGAATAAAACAAATCATGCAGCAATTATCTAACTCAGGAAAAATTACATGTTCGGTTTTCACGGATTCTAGCAAAGAATTGCAAGTACAAGTTCTTTGATGTCATTGTACTAAATGCTGCTTCCTGGCTTGGAGGAAATCTGTTAATTGTAGATTTGTCATAGGTTATTGATATTTTCTACCATACAGAGAAATTATAATACAAAGTAATTTTACACTTCACCTGGTTTCAATATGCCTGGTTTGAAGTGCTCTTATATATTTTGTTCATGGTTCTATGTCTGCTGATCAATATTCTTACAGGAGAAGTGATGATACAGAAGTATTGTATCCATCATGAAGTTTGCTTCACTGGATTTTCTTTATTGAAATTTATTCACATGTATTGTCTGTTATGATTAGTCAGATCTTATTTGTTCAATGTTTTTCGTGATAGTGTTATATTTTGTTCACAATATAAATGACAGTCATTTCTATACCAGTCATTGTCTGAGATTGTGTTATAATGCCATCAAAACTTCACAGAAATATGTCTACATGGAATAATTTAGTGTTACTATGTGATTTTCACTCATAAATTTCTGTGTGGAGATATACTCAAGTGTGAAAACAAGACTGTATTGTCATTGTTAGTGCTGTCGTACATGACAAAAGAAATAAGTTTTACATAATGTCATTCTTGATGGCAAAATTACATGCACCAGAAATAAATCATTGATCTGTTTATATTGTACAAACAGCTTCAGTACATAATACAAGGCCTGAACAAATATAGATGTTACCACAGCCAATATCTAAATGTATGACTATACTTCCATGGTCACCCTAACTCGGAATCTTCTACAGGCCTGTAGGAAGCAGTTTCAGATGGAGGGGGGGGGGCTAATTTTAAGTTATGTAATTAATTACCTTACCTGTGATAAGGTGGTGTCAGGTGAGGTGCAGTCTCTGACCTTGCTGTGTACTAGTAACCTTGACCTTACCTGTGATCAGGTGGTGTCAGGTGAGGTTCTGTCTCTGACCTTGCTGTGTACTAGTAACCTTGACCTTACCTGCGATCTAGTGTCAGGTTAAGACCAATCTGACTGGCCATGACATACACAAGTTACCTATACCTTATCGTTGTTCAGGAAATACTTGAACTGGTTGGTCTAGTGTCAGGTTAAGACCTGAATCTCTGACCATGACATACGGTACACAAGTTACCTATACCTTACCTGTGATCAGGTAATACTTGAACTGGTTGGACTAGTGTCAGGTTAAGACCTGAATCTTTGACCATGACATACACAAGTTACCTATACCTTACCGTTGATCAGGTAATACTTGAACTGGTTGGACTAGTGTCAGGTTAAGACCTGAATCTCTGACCATGACATACGGTACACAAGTTATCTATACCTTACCTGTGATCAGGTAATACGTGCAGTGGTAGGTCTTGTGTCAGATAAGGTTCAATCTCTGACCTTGACCTAAATAAGTTACCTTTACCTTACCTTTGATCAGGTACATGAAATAGATAATCTTGTGAAAGGTGAGATGCAATCTCTGACCTTGACATATGGTAGAACCTATACCCAGTACCAGACTTACCTGTGATTGGATAATTTACTTGAACTGGTTGGTCTGGTGTTGGGTGAATGGTCTCTGAGTATGGTATGTATGCTATGTGTCTACAGTAAGGCATCAAACAATGACCTCACTGACTCTGATACATAAGACTCTTAATTTCTTTGAAACTGAAAAACTGTTGTCGAAATATGAAACTTAGCAAATGTTATATATTTAGTGAGTTTGTCCTGCCACTTGTGATATGAGTATAGCTTATCAAAATAATAAAAAGATTTAGTTGAAAAATGTTTGCATTGGGTTTATTTAAATCTGTTTTGTATCAGTATTCGTTGTAGAGATTTACATTCTGTAAATATGTGTTTGTTCATTTCACTTCATAAGGTATGAAAATAAAGAGAATGAATCCTATATAGTGTATCATAAAACATAACACACCACAGAATGTATTTAGTATTATCCTAAATCAACATGATAAAAGTCTATGAACAAATACATAACAAACACACAAAACCTTTTTATCTGGGTTTCTAATATTCACCTAGTAAAGTGCTATTTTCACAAAGATTTACTCCGGTATTTTTGTGTCCAGGACTCTTGACCGACGCAGGTGGGGTTTGCATTGTATCCGTACTTGAGAAATTCCTTGATGTGTCATCACGCCTTACAAATTGTTTGAATCATTTTATAATTTATTTTAAAGAAAAATTGTACTTGATATTTTAGTATGAAATTTTGATATTGTATTCATAGAATAATTACATACTTGAGTACTCGATGGTTTACTAATATAGTGAATTAAGTAAGTTTTTTTCATAAATTTATTTGTGCCTTGTGGTATCTTGTTGTTGAATAATAGTGTTTGTTTCAGTGGGTTAAATGCAGTTTTTTTGATTATTTTTTCTTTACAGTACTGGCTTACCCTTTCACATGTAGCCAACAACTTTTCTACATATGGACCAGGATTTGTCAAGTCAAGCACACTAGTTAACCATTGGACCACGACCCCAAATCTCCGTATCAGACCTTGAATTGAATTTAGTCTTGAAGACCTTAAATAAGTTACAGTACTAAATTGTTAAGGTGAACCCTCATTGGTACAGCAGAAGTGATAGAAACATTTAGCATGATCTTGTTTGACTATTACAATAAAATACACATGATTGAATTGTAGAGTTTCGGGGGATTTTTTAAATTTTATTTTTTATGAAAAAGTTCTTAAGCAGGTCTGTCAATTTGTGGTTTATCATTACTGAAAGTTTCTTAACATTTTCATATTTCTTTGTGAAAGTTTTTAAATTCAATATGTCAGATTATTTTTTGCACAATGAAACCACCCTGTATAGTTTTTTGAATAAGTAGAGTTTAAGTTGACATTTGAGGCTCAATTTCTGTCTTTTTGTCATTGTATTTCCTTGCCATTTAAGCGGATTGTTTCGCTAAGTCCAAAATCATACTTTTTCCTTTAATTTTTCTGACATTTTATCCATGGTATGGCTGCATATACTAACTATTTAACCTGGACCCCCATCTTCGTCCGGCTGACTAAAATGAGCAAATGAAAGCTTTAATCTTTTGCTTCAGTGAGTTGCAAAGTAAATTAGATTTGTGAATTCATTGTGTTATTCAAGACTGGCTGGACACCGGTCATATTAAATGTGACCACTTTAATAACAGTAATGGAAGAAAGGGTCATTTCTTTACAAATCTCTGTAAAATTGATGTTCACCTTTTAAGACTTTTCCAGGGATTAGAAGCTAAAGCCTTCTTCTTTCAGTATGGGTCAATTTTTGAAAATGCGATTATTTTGTCCATTTTTTTTATAGAATGAATAGCATTTGTCACATATTAGGCATTAAGAAATATAATTGTTTTATATTTTCACACTTCATGATATAAAGTGATTGATTTTCTTGTCTAAGACTTACTTAATAATATTTAGTCAAAGCTTGAAACACCAAGTACTATATGTATTTGACTACCTTTCTAACAACATTCTGCATGTGTATGCAGCAGAATCACTTGTTTACTTTAAATATTTGGATAAAACAAAATGGATGTAATAAATCCAGACTCATGAATGCTTCACAGTGATCAATGTTTAGCTGTCTGTTTTCAGTTTTATCTCCTCATTTCTCTAACATGAATGTTTCAATTTGTATTTTACATCATTCTCTGATTTACTTCAATGATGTTGGTACAATATAGGATTTTAATTACAAAAAGACATGCATTGGTTTCAACTCATTTAGAATTCACATCTTTTTCTAAAACCTGAAAATAGTGTCACCTGTACTGGAAATATATTTCCATGTCACAAGTATTTCACACTACACATGTACATATATTCAGGCACATTATTGAAATCTGCCAGATTGTATTACAGTGACATATTTCAAGCCCCTTGTCTTTATATTTTATTTATTGTAATTGAATCGGGACCCTAGTTTATGTCCATGCATTTTATATCAGTCTGACCATTTGAGACGTGCATTAAAATCAAGTGGATCCAATTGAGACCAACTCGTAAATTCTGATTTAATTTGTCACATGCAATTGTGACCTGCATTAAAGTTTAAGACGCAAACATTTTTGTTTATATTTCTCCATTTTCTGGGGTCACGTTTCCTCGGCCAGGATAACAAGCTTGTCTTCGAAGGATATTTGTGGGCAATAAAAATACATGACCACACTGTTAAATTTCATGGTGAATGATTTTAATTGTGGATCAAACAAAGTTGAAATAATCTCAGTGATTAAACAAAATTTCTTTATAATTTTCCTCCTCTGAACTGAGATATTGTACCTAGTTGTGCTGAGTTGAATAATTATTTAGTGTCTTTGTTCAAGATTCTGCTTAATTTCGAATATCAAATTTACCATAAAGTGTAATTCCTCTGTCATTTTCATTTATTCTAAACCCTATATCAAAACTCCATATAAAAGAAAGTGCATTGCGATAGTTGACTTTAAACTTAAGTTTATTACCATGGAAACCATTAATGACAATGATGTAATATCCTGTTTTATTCATGTTTATCTCATTTTATATTTTATGCACTAGTGTTTGCTGCCTTTTATCATTAGAGACACTAAGCTTTAGGCCAATATAAATTGATGATCAAACTGAACGATAGTTCGGCTTTCTATAACAGTCACTCTCTCAGCAGCATGTATATTTATACAGATTAAAGTACTATGTCATCTACTGTTCAATTAGTTCCCATTCCATGTTGCAGTGCATGTCTAATAAATTCTGTTTCCATGAGAACTTTCAGTACTTTGATATAAGACTGGTTTTATCAGAGATCTCTAATCAAGTTGGATATTTCTGTGTTAATTATGTTTCATTGACCAACTGAATGTGGCTACATACGGTCAAAAGTCAATAAGCTCTGTTAGTTAATGTCATTACCTAGGTCTAATGTAACAACTTACCCAATTGCTTGTAAAAATAAAAACAAATTTGTCACGGTGTTATTCTCTAAGCAAATATTCTCTATTATTCTTTCAAATAGTCCGAGAAACTCTCCGTTCCCTGAGGGCATTATACAACAATCAGTTATTTATATGTATAGACTGTTTTTACTAGTATTTAAGATGAAAGAGCATTTATACGAAATCAGAATTAAACTATTTTGGGGTAAATTTACACTCCTGTGCTTAAAACTGTGTATTTATGTTAAAGAGTGACCTACATTAATCTATAATTGACCATTCTGTATTAATTGTATAATTGACATACTGGGTAACTTAATTAATATGTCATCTTCTTCTTGAGTATTATTATAATTATGAATTTCCTAACTGAGCATTTTGTATGACTTAATTACATCATACCAGTATCACATTCAGTGAAACCTGTTTTTTGTGGCCACCTCCAAATAAAGGCCACCCTGTGGATAAAGGCAATTCTTTTTTAAAGGTCATTGATTTTTTTAAATCAGGTTGACCTCCTTATTACAGCCACCTGTCAATAAAGGCCACATAATGCCTTTCATTTGGTTGACCTTTGTTCAAAGGTTTGACTGTACACTGTAAAATATTATCAGAATGGTAATTTCGTATAGACTTATTGATGAGCTTAAATAGCATCTTATGTGTTTTTGTTCACCAGTTTGAAATATTTACACTTACTTCTTGGCCATATATTATACTGGAACACTAGTTATAAGTGTATAAACCTGCTGAAGTATTTTTTTTAAAGTTTTCCTGTTGAAAAGATAAAATAGATGATGAAAGTTGAAGCTTAACTATACTTACTTGTTTGATTGATAGATTCTATCACCTAGAAATAAGGTTCTGTGAATATTCTATACTCGTACCATTAGATGGTAAATTAAGGCCTTCCTTACAAAACTTTTGGTTTGATGTCAGGTGACCAACACTTTAAAAAATCCCTTCACCCTGAATAGATTTGTAGTGATTTAGAAAAAAATTGTTCTTAAAATTTCAGCTTTTCATTTTCAGTTCCAGCATTATATGATTACATAAAAGAGAAATCACCTATTTACCTACCCATGACAATCAAAGTACTGAAAGTACTCATGGAAACTGAGCTTACATTAGACATGCACCGCAATATGGAATGGTTTTCTTGGTAGAAAAACATAGTGCTTTGGTCCACATAAAAAATCGTGCGCGCTGAGCGAGTGCCGGCTAACAAGACCTGAACTATCTTCAGTTTCCAAAAACTTTACTTTAAACCTTCAATTTTAAGGATAGCCTAATTGTACACTTCAGTACATATTGCTTTCTTATTTTCAGAAATAGAGTTAAAGATTGTGAAGCAGACATTGATGAAGGAAATCAAGAGAGAAAAGGAGTATGCTGACAGACATTGTTTTGTTTCTTTGCACCTTCCAGATTTCTAAGATGTAATATTTTCATCAAATCTTGGTTAGAAATTGACTGCAATGTTTTAAAGATCTTTGTGTATATACATTTTCAGACTTGTGATATTTTTTATTTCTTTGTGATATCTGTATCGAAATCTAATATGATAAGATGTGTCAGTCAAAATTCTAAAATTACCCTACAAAAATGATACAGCTTCCTGATTTCTCAGTGCATGTTTCGTGCTGCATGCTGAGGGCTTGTTTTCAGTTCCGAAATATACACTCACGTTCCATGATAAGGTAGTTTTTGTATTTTATGTTTTGCTTCCGTTGCCATGGCAATTACTAGATAAGTCTTTGAAATTTATGCATACTTTATCAAAATATTTATCAGCACAAAATGGTTTATAATTTCTTGAAATTTTGGCAATGATGTGTATTGCTTTGTATTTGATTCCCCATCATTTGGGCTGAATGTGAGAAAAATGAGTTTTATTCGATAAAATCTTCATTCAGTTGAAAAAAAGTCATGAAGCAATTCTTTTGGAACAGATTGTTTTTTGTGCTTTTTTCGACCATGCTGTTTTGGAATCTAAATATGTTTGTTATTTTATTATCTAGGTATAGAATCGTGTTTTAGAAAAGTCATTACAATCTCCCATTACAGAGCACACTCTTCTACTTGACATTAACGAAATGTTTTTAGTTTTCTTTCTTTGTAATTCATAAAACAGCATTGTAAAATTTGGGCGTGAACATTATACTTCATTATTTAAATCTTCATGGTAAAGTTGATCAAACATTAAGTATTTTTTGTCTCGAATCTGAAATTGTTTTTATTGTTATGTTGAATTTTCAATAACTTGGCCATAGCGTCCCATTGTCTGATAGAACTGGAATGGATTTTAAGCAAGTTGTAATGCAATAAACATTATGTACAAATACTGTTGAATATTGAGATTTTTTATGTACTCACAGTTATGTGCTCTAGCTATTAATACAATGTTTTACTAAATGGTAGATTTAAATTGTTTCAATTTAAATCTGCTTTAATTGTTTTTCACTTTATTCATAGACTCACATTGTTTATATCATAAAATACTTTATATGGATGTTATAACATAATTCTAATATTACTGTAAATTTGTATATTTCTGTACATAATACATTTTTTATACAAAATAATTTTCTGCTGTTAAATTAGATTTCTATGTTTTGTGACTCAATATTGCTTTTTGCTTCGTCTATATTCTGTACTTCTCATGATTACTATCAATACCTTCCAATACTGGATTAAAAGATTCCTGGGTGTGTAGCTTTGTTACTTAATTGAAACAATTTGTTCCTAAATTTATAATTATTGAGTGATTTTCTTACTTGATTCAACTGTTTCATGTACGTGACTCACATTCTCAAATTTGTTAGTGTTTTTTTCTATCATTCAGATATCATGACATACTTTGTCTTCATTTGTTATTGATATGACAGATTAGAAGTCCCGCGAGGGGGCGGAGTTTAGCTACTCTAGACTGTCAGTTATTGGATTTTACTGTCCTGTTGTATCGCTACTATACTAGTGTTGCTGGATTGTACAGTAAAATACACCTGAAGTTCATCTTACCTTTACTCTCTGATTGTAAACTGAGTTGAGTTTTAATCATCTAATACTGTATATGGTACTAATTGATGTTAACTATCAATTAATGGAGTTTAATTTTTGTGTGAAAATTATATGGAGAATACATCAGATGGAAAATAGAGAATTGATTATTTAATGTATTTGAATTACTTCATTTTAGACTTGTTGTTGTAAACTTTGTGGCTGTTTGTGTACTTGTTAGTTCTAATTATACACCAAACTGAACATCATAAATATTTTGATTTTCAAAGGAATATTGAAACAGAATTACTCTAATAAAAAGTGTGAACTAAGTTATAAACAAATTTTGAGTGGAGTAAAAATAAACAATTTTAAGTTTCACTCGGATAATTATATTGCAATTAACCGAACTTAATTGCAGTTTGTGGATTAAATTACAGAATCAAGGTAAGATTTACAATGGCCGTTTAATTCACTTAACATACGCATTATGATGTGAGTTGAAGTTTTAATGATTTTATTGTGAAAATTGTGGAACTCTTGACAATCTGTTATTCTTTGAAGTTTAGTTTGAGTATCGGTGTAATAATTATTTCTGTAATATGCTTTATGTTCGCCGTCTTTCATTGTTATGAATTTTTCATTACAACATGTCACAACAACTTGTTAATTACCTGAAACATAGAATTTTATGTTTAATATTATCTTAATTAATATGAAGAATGATTTTTTTAAGAATTCATATTTCCTTGCATGGAAAGACATGATGAAGCAATAAACCCTAATAAGGTTATAAAAATGTACAATATTTATTCAAAAAAGTTTTCAATATTGTACCACTAGGTTTATTTTAATTGAAAATTTGCAGATTTTTCTTTATGTAAATGTTAATAAAAAAATCTTCAATGTCATTAGCTTGATTTTTTTTAGCTTATTTGTTTTTTGTTGTTTTCATTTTAAATCTTGACATAATGGGTTTTTCACAATTTTCGATTTTTAGTTTCGAAATTGTTAATTTTATCAGTATATGTACTAAATTTATATGATGACAAAATTTAGAAAATTGAGGTCAAATTTCATAGTATGTAGATTAGATAGGAAGTGTTACTCATGTACATATATAGGACAATAAGATATAGTTAACTGTCCACTCTCAATACAAATATTGATACTAGAAGTGATGGCTACTGATAAACCTTAAGTTCGGAAATCCAGAACCTGTGCCACCGAATTCATCCTTGTCCTTTTCATGAAATGTTGAGTATTTTTATGATTTGTTATTTTCACACAAAGCTTGCCAATAACTAAAGAAGGCAAAGATAAGTGATGATATATCTAAAATGTGAAACAGCAAGTGGTAAACATATATATCTCTGGACTTTGAGTACAATGTGTATGAATAATATTATTCTGATAACTTATCAATGGTCATATCTAACTGACTTACTCTGCGCAAAAAAAGAAATGCATATGATATTAAATTCCAATTTACCATACTTGGGTTCTATTACAGCTGGTAAAGACATAAGATTAATTATTTATTTAAAACTTGGACATTTTATTTGTTAGACCTTGATGTGGACAATATACAGCTATAACTCTTTTTAACCTATCAATTTAATATATAATACAGACTTGTCTGAAATATTGTTTAAAAATACCTCAAAATTTGCGCTTATTTTTTAATGTATTGATCTCATTGTATAGTAATACTAGTATTGTTTTTATTTATAAATACAAAGTAATACTGCAGCTCAGAATTTTAAAATTTTAAAAAGTTGGCTTCATTATGTTGAAACTTAATTTGTAATTCAGTCATTAAACAGCTTGACATGCACTTATACTGTAGTATACTTCCATATATGGAAGTGATTTATGTGCTAGAACTCAACAAGGAAACTTGGTGTGTTTTGTAGTTGGTTTTAAATAATAAAACCTTCAGTCTAGATTCTTGTTGACACCACATTTTTCTGCTTTATTTTGATTTTAATTTACGTATGTTTTAAGTTCATCAAACCAAAGTAGTATTAATTCTTAGATGTCCTTGTTCCATTTTTCCTGAGGTTACAATTTTTAGTTCATTTCTAAAGAAATTAACACTGCACTTAATTTATGCTTCACTTAATATTTTTTCTACAGTATTAAGAAATAAAAAGCATTTGTTTTCTTTGATTGTATACATGTTTTGTAGAATAGTAGAAAAAAATACTTTGTTTTAGTTCTGAACACTTTGGATTTGCTTTACACATGTTAAAATTAATTGAACTAAGAGCACTTTGTTGAAATGTCATACTAGTTACACACATAAAAATGGGACAAACTTTCGGTTCTTTCATTTGGGAAAACTTAATGTGGTGTACCTTTTGCGAAGCACAAACTGGGTGTTACATTTTAATGTATTATATGGCCGCATTAAAACTAATCACATTCTATATTGATATAATTTTCTTTCCAATATTTTATTATTAACATCTGTTCTTTAATTCTATACTAAGTAATAAATAGAGATCGATTTGACTTAAATTGGTTTTATTTCATTGTCAGGGTGACTTCACTGTTGAGGTCACGATAAACTTAGTTATATGAATACAACATTATTTTACTGATCTGTTTTATTAACTGATAATGTACTCTTCATTATTTTCTATGCTTATTTCAAGAATTTGATTCTATAAGTCAATAAATTAATGTTCGATGTTATTTTAAATTTTTCTACTCGATTGTTCAACAAGTAATTCAAACTTTGAGTTTTATTTGAAATTTAAATCCTAAAAATTGTGTCTTTTCAATGACTGTGTAAATATTCTGTTACGAGTCATTGCATAGAAAACTGGTGTTTGAATCATGTTTAAATATTAAAATAATCTGTAGAGTTAATAATTACAGTGTAAACATTCATGGAGTGTGTCTCTTTATCAACTTCTATGTGTATGACACTGTAAGCTATTATAACTCTCACTTTCTCCGTAGACTTGGCGAAAAAAATAGATCCTTTTGTAAACAAATATAGTATAATACTCGAATCAAATCAATACGGAGAGCGTTACTAGCAGATTATAATTCATCCATACTTCTGTTATTGGTAGCATTTTTGAAAGATGATCGAATTACTACTGAAATCGTGTCATTTGTTGTGTAAATATACCCCCTCCCCACCCGCCTACTTCGGTGGTATGAAATATGACAGAGTAGTGTTTGTTTTTGGTGTTAAGTAGAGTGAAACCATTATGATATTTAATAGTTGTGCCTCCACTGAGCACTGTGAGCAGATACTGCTTAAGTAAATGTAATGGTTTTATATGAATACATCCTCGGACCTCCTTTGTTTTACAAGATTCTACTTCTGTGAATCTGTTACCACCATGAAGTTCTTCATTTATGTTGAGCTGTTTTTTTCCATTACTCAATTTTCTCCATGTTTACTTGGTCCACAAGTTTGGTGAGTTGTCACTGTACTGCTTTAAACATTCATTGTAGCATTTTTTCTGGCGGTTAATGCTGCATCAAAGCCTATGTCATTTGGAGACTTCTGCCTTCTGCAGAATACCGATGGTTTTATACCTGGTTAGAACCACTGACCTTGTTAATTATAAACATAGTGGTAATGAAACCCAATTATTAGGTCCAGATAATTGTCAATATTAGCTGACTGGCAATAAAATTAAGTATTTCTTTGGCATAAAAACAAGATTTATTCAAAGTTGCATTTTATACTGTGGCTATGATTGCAGTATGTCGAAGTGATTTGTCCATCTATTTTTGTAACAACATAAAGCATACCAGCGTTCTCATCTGTATTAGTACACGATTCAAACTAGCGATTTGACGCAGAGATTAACGCATACAACTCTTTCATTGATGTTTTTCAATATAATTGCTAAACAGCTAACACCAACATGTTTTGTACTGGCCTGCTTTGATTGATGTAAAGATCCGTTTAAGTTATATACATATTGATTTCAGTTTTGCTTCAATTATTACATGTTGTATATTATTGTGAGGGGGGAAATGTTGGCTCAAGTTTGTTCAGTTGTGTCACCATGTAACAAGAATACAAAAGTGATGTAAGGAAAATGGGAAGAAAAATCCATAACCTGTAGAATCAATAAGGTAATAATATGTTGGCTATCAGGTAGCTTATAATTGTCCTTCTTGGTATGGTTTACAATGAAAAGATGCTAATGAGAAAATAAAAAATCTCCTCCATTTATCTTACTTTTAATAAACCTTCATGCATATCAAGACCGGCATCTTGATATAATGTAGCTTTATGTTAGATTTTATGATTTATTTCTTAAACCTGTCACAGAAAACAATGAAAAACATGACATTATAGGTGTAGGAATTTTACTTGATATTTTAAGATAAGATGCTTAAACTGCTGACACTTTTGTCAGAATATTACAATGCGGCAAAAATCTGTGTTTTTTTCTAACAGTAAAGCTGGCGGTTTTAGGGGGTCAGTTTTCTGGTCTGAAGCTCAATTAGGGATATGGTGAACATAAGCCGGTGATATGACATGAGGATCTGGAGATATATTGCAATTTATGAGATAATTGTTGTTACACACCTGACTTAAAACAAAGTGACCACAAATTTAGATATACTAGTACAAGACTGCTGTATCACTTAGACTGGATCAGGCATTTGATACAGTATTATACCAGACAGATGTGTTATATAAGTTCTTATCAACTTTAATACCATAATTTGTCCATCTTAAAACTAACTCATATCAGATAAGGCAAAAGTTTTTGGGAGAAATAATCAATTATTTGTTACAAAGATGAAGTGTTTAAGGAAATTCGAGATAAGATGTTGAATCGTGTCAAATTTTTAGGCTATCTATAACATATCTATTGGTCATTGTGTACTGTTTGAAATATGTGATCAAAAGGTCTGAACAATTGTTAGTTCAGTTTTCCATGGAAGTGGAAAATTACAGCAAATGTAACACAGAAAAGTGGAAGCTTGAATTGTTTGCAGTAACCACAGTAACCAAGCCTTAGTGCTTATAATAAGTACTGGATCAATTTTTCTAAAGTTTTATTAAATTTTGTATGAACCCAACATATATGTATGTTTTAGCCTGACAGGAGGTGGTCAGGTGATCAGTTAAACTTGTCACATTTGTCTCATGGTTACATCATTATATCATCTCTCTATGTGTGTGACCAATAACATACATGTTAAATTCACCATCCGCAATAAATCACTCTTACTTTATAGATCTTAATAATCAGCAACTATTTCTAATCATATCAATTCTCAAATACTTGTAAATCTTACATCTTCGAAATTGGACGGCATATTACTGTTTCCTTCTTGTTATATTGAAACACTTTTAAAAGTACATATATTTACTTTACTCAGGACAAAAACTGATTAAAACATGTTTTTTACCATTAAATTTGTAGAAATCTGTCATGATATTTAAAACCCTTGTTAAATATTAGATACGATGATAAGATGACTTTTGTGTAGTTTAACTGGATTTTTATATAATAATGTCTCCATCTGACATTTAGACCATACCTTGTTAATGTTTGATTGAAGAGGATGTGGTCTTGATTAAATGTTTGAACAAATTATTTTTGTAGTTTTTTTACGCTTGGTATTTTTGTTAATTGAAATATTAATTTTGATGTATTACAATAGACCATTGTTTTTATTTATTATTTCACGGCTATGAAATTAATTAACCAGCATTTTTTCATGCTTAATGAAATAAAGTTAGACGATCATTATATAAATTCATGATTCTCAATTAAAATATATCTGTACTTGTCTCATTTCATACAGATTATTTTTAAGTGACTTTTAGTTTGATAGTTTTTGAGTAAGTTTGATGACTCAGTCATAGAAAGTTGTTTTTGTCCATTTTGTGGTGTAACCAATTAACTATGCCAACTTTTTGTAAAGCTTTGTGCCATTGTGGTAATGTATGATAGATTTCATAAAGTATCTGTTCTGTTCTTTATGATATGCCACCCCCTGTCTAATAGTTATTCTTACTTCATGAACTATTTATGAAATGTGCAAGAAAAGTTCAAGAAAAAATCATGATTTTCTTGCGAAGTGGTTTTCTTTGGTGAATTTTTCATTCATGCAACTAATTTTACTTGTTGTAAATTAAATAATTAATTCTACTACATTTTATCACATTGTATCAATAGCTTACATAATTCATCTGACAATGATTTCAACTATAACAGACTGTGTGCTCAATCTGTCAGTCTACAAACATATCATTCTAAAACTGTGATTATATCTAGTTATTGTTTGTATGTCAAATGTCTCAAAACAATGTCATATCTTGATTTATCTTTGTATACTTATTATTTATACTGAGCGCTATGAAACCTGTCTGTGCTTATTGTATAATTGACAGATAATTCATTGATGACAAATCATGTTGTTTTTAGATGGCAACATCTTGTAGCATGTTTCTTATCCTGTGTACAATATTTGTATTTGTTCACTTTTATATCAAACCAGTATAACCAGTATGTTACCACTAGGATGAATAAACTTAAGTGGCATCAGTTGGTTCACTGTGATGAAAGCTTTATACTTGATTACTTAAACAAACTGATGAATATGTTTTACAAGAGGGATCTGATATGTCTCCTAACTTATTTACATCTAGTGCAGGACTTGACACATTCACTCATCCACTAGAAATAACAAGTAGATATTGACTTACGATGAGTTGAAAGTGTTGTAGAACTTGAAAATTAAATTCTAAGCTTAACCTTCAACAGAACTAAGTAGCCTGAAAAAATTGTCGAGTCCTGTAGTGAACTGTTCTTTTTATTCAAAAATACTTCTTTTATACAAAAGTTTGCATGTCAATTTGGTTGTCAGCAGAAATGTGTGTGTCTTTTTAAGTTGTCAGCATTTCTGTGCAATAAATCTGCAGTATTGTTCGTTTTTTATTTACGGAAATGTCATGTATTGCAATAATGGTGGAGCGGTCCTGAAAGACATATCATTTAGCAATGTCTGCGGTTTGTCTGCATAAAAAGTTTAATATAAATGTCTGTGCATGTGAAGTTTACCTCTTTTAATCTGATCAAACCTTAGATGGATGTAGAATACTTGCTTGAATGCTAATAAATTAGACTTTATCATATTTCAAGATCGCTGTAATTTGAGTTGATACAATTTCATGGCCCCCACTTCGTGTCTCCATCAGGTTTGAAAAAAGGTCACTCGGAGTCTCTTTCTTATAGTGGTTTATAAACTTAAATTGGATAAAAATTGTGAAACATCTTGTTCAGTTTACGAGTAATGACCCACAGTTATGTATTTGTTTGTAACATATATCTAGGTAGAACTTTGATAAGTTATCAATCTAGGTGTCTCATTTGTCTAAACTTGGCGTGTAATCTATCTCTTGTATGTGTCTGTGTGTATCAATAAGTTGTTTCATGACTTCTATAGATCTTCTACTGATGAATTGACATGTTTATGGCTGAGCGTAATTATGCTCGATCTTAAGCTATGAAGAATTTTTCAACTTAGAAACAGAAAAGGTTTAACTTAAGACCCCTCACTAATATAAATCTAACAGTCAATATAGTTGGTTACAGCATGGCTCTAGTTGGATAACATCTCAGTTATTGCTTCAAAGATACATTTCATTGCTTACAAATTGGTGAGTTTCATCAATTATTGATACTTACTCATTGGTATATTTTTTATGGGTGCTCTTCATTTTGTCTGGTAAACAATTATTGTGATAGCTAAATTTTAATGGTAAGTTTTATAGTTAAAAAGACTAAGGATAATTGTAACAAGGTGATTACAACTAACTCTGATTTCACGTGATGTATAAGTATTGTAAAAATATAGATATAAAACATCTATCACTTGCATTTAATGTTTCACCAACAGCCAGGGTCACTACAGCAACTTGCCAACTTTATTAAATATGGAAGGTGGACCCTACCTAGTGTACACCTTGAGAAAACTACGGACGCTGTACAGTTATTACTATTCAAACCATAACGACTCGATAAGGCAGCAAAACATTTAGCAGGGTAGAAGGATAGTAAAATAGGAGCTGCAAATCATATTAACTCCTAACATTTTGAAGAAAACATTTCTATGGTATTTCACAATGAAATGTATGGAATGTTTTCTCATCTTCCATAAAATGATCTGTGTTAAAAATCAATTAATCATTTGATGTGTAATAAAAAAGTATGAATATAAATACAATTCATAGAAGCGTACATTGTATTGAAGATTATAATTCTCTGGGTAATTGTAATTCATAAATTCTTGTTATGGTCTTATCACTTAATGAATTATATATTAATTTGAATATATAGTCAAACCTGTGAACACGGGTCACCTTTGGGAAAAACAGTGTAGTCTTTATTGACAGGTGCACTTTATTCAAAGGGCATTTTGTTCTAATAGTCAATGATGTTTTAAAAGAAAGGCCTTTATTCAGAGGTGGCTGCTAACACAGGTTTGACTGTAATCATGTGTTTTAGTGACTTCCTGAATATATACTTACATTCATATTACTTTATGACTTACTGATTTTACATTGAATTATTTCATACAATGTGTTTGAATCAGCTATCATTTGACAATTTTAATTAAATTTATTAACAAACATATGTACAGTGATTCTGACATTATTTACACTGCTGTACCATCACTGTAAATACTCATTTTCAGTGTATTTTTAATAAAATCATGTTTTTATGGTTATAGATATAATTTCTCTAATCTCATCCTTAATTAGGTTTGGAAAAGAAAAAAAACATTGGCCATAGTTACTTCATATTTTAATTTCACAAAATGATTTTTTTATTTATTTTCTCAAGGATTGTTCTGGGTGGAAAAAGTCACTTGTATTGGTTTCTTGGAAACAATTATAATCACTGTAATTAAATATCAGGTGTATTATAAAACTGAAATAATTCCTTTTTAATAATAACTGTGCTGTGATAGACGGGGAAGTTACTATACTGTAAGAGATGATACTGTCAGATCTTATAAGCAATTAATGACAACAGTTGTTTGAGAATCAAAGTACTGAAACTACTCATGGAAACTGTACTTACATAAACTTGCACTGAAACATTGAACGGGAACTAATTTAACATTGGGAGGTGGATGTAGAAAAATGTAGCACTTTGGTCCGCATCAAAATTCATGCGCACCGAGCAAATGACGGCTAATGAAAGCTTATTCACAATTGGCTGTTATAACTTAGGTGTGTCTGTATTTTATACACAGGAGACTGCATATATAGAAAAGGAGCTCTGTTTTACTTTATCCGCTCATTTCAAAATGTGAGTCATTTTTTTACACCAAATATTTTATTAAAGAATAAATCACAAATTCTGTTAAATCTAAGTGAAATAGAAATTGTGTTAAATTGCTGGTGAATTATTTGAAATGTTACAGTGACTGCTTGTTGTGATTTACTTAACATGATAGGATACTAAAATATCAGTGTATTATAAGTAAATTGATTAAATTACTGTAACGTTAATTCTGACCTGAGTTCAAAACTATTATACCTTTGCATTATTTGATAAATTCATAAAATATTCTGTTTGCTTACACAAAATTTCACCCCACCGTTTAAATATTTGAAATTTCATGTTTCATTAATTGATTTATCCATGTGTATAATTTTTGTGTTTCCCTGATAGATGATCGAGTATGAGCATGGTACATTGTGAGATGTTTACTGTGATGTACCAGTAGACGTCAAACATGTTATGTCATACAGTTTAACCTGTGAACAAAGGCCATCCTTCGGAAAGACCAATAAGCTTTTATTGACAGGTGACCTTTATTCAGTAGTCATTTTGTTCTTAATAATCAATGATGTTTTTTGAAAGAATGGCCTTTATTCACGGGGTGGCCTTTATTCACACAGTGGCTTTTATTCACACAGTGGCTTTAATTTATTCACCAGGTGGCCTTTATTCACAGTGTAGTCTTTATTCATAGATGGCTGCTGATAAAGATTTGACTATGATTTTGACAAAATTTGTATATACACTACATCAGTGATGTCAATGATTCTGTTCTGAAGAATGGCTGAAATTGAATTCAATTCCAATTCAATAATGGTTCAGATTAATCTCAGACTTTTCGATTGTGTCCCCTAAAGGAGCCTTCATCACTTGTCATATAACTTACAATTAATTCTTCACATGATGGGTAATAAAAATGGAATAAAAGAAGAACATTTCCTTCAATGATGCGGGCTTAAAAATAATTGTTAAAAATTTCACAGGGATTTGACAATTTTCCTAAATTTAAAGCAAACACGATTGAGTTAGTATGGGGCTGTTGTGCTAAAGGGCTTAGCATGCCTTACTAATAACAAATAATTAACTACATTAACCCAACAGCAGTGAGTTGTCGGTGAGTACTCGTCACCTGGTACTCATTATGTCAAAGTTCAATAATTCCTAATGCCTTAAAACAAAATGTCAGACATCCCACTAATTGCTGTCAATTACACGAAGTTTTAAAGCACAAAAATTCATTTTATTGTTTGTGTACCACTGCGTACACCATGTGCTTTTTCCAATAACGGAATAATAAATAATAGAAGAGTTTTGTCAAATAGGAGTTTTTTTCCGAGTTGTTTTGCTATATTTGGCTGATGGAGATTTTCTGATCATACTATCTTGTCTAGATTGTGTATTAAATAACATATTACAGATTTAACATGGAGCACTGTAGGGAAGAATCAATATATTTTATTTCATTTTCCAGTTATAAATTGAAATTTTCTTGGAAGATATGAACATGATAGTTGAAGTTTGTTGTTTTAGGGATAAAGAATGACAATCAGTGAAAGTAAATCCTATTGTTGACTGGACATTTCAGTTTTAACCAGCATTGTTGCTTTAAGCCTTGAGCAAGGTGATATTAACCTTGAATAAGAAAAATTCAAGAAGCTGAGGTCCTTGTACTATTCTATCAAAATGATTCACTAAGACATTATCGAGAAAATCTGTCATAGTTTAAACTGACCTAGCTCCTTTGTGGGAGAGTGTATGTACAAAATTCTACCATATGTCGTCTAGAGTTTGTTCAATGTATTATTATTGATATATTCAATCAAAATTAATGATTTATTTCTAACCTTGTATGAAATGTTTTATTTACTTTATAGTTAATTACTTACTGTTTGGATTTACATGTTTTGTAAACATTGGTACAAAGCAGGCTGTGTAATTTACCCACATGTTTATGTATAGAAGTTGCTCCATACCCTCGCTAGCATCGAACAATAAAAGGTAGCTTAAGTCACATTAGTCATAAATTCTTTCGCGTGACATTATACGCTGATCTACGTTTTTGTTATGAATTAACTTAGATTAAATTAAATACCGACTTCATTGTACAACTGAATCTGATTTGAAGCTTCCAACTATCTGTATGATTTTTATAGACTCGGCATTTCTATACGATGGTTTAATCTTACAGCTAAGCTCCTATAAAACCATACTAAGCCTTTTATTCAAAACATACAAAAAAGTATTTTAATGGAGTTTCATGTCGTAAATTAGTACTGCGTATTATCTTTAATTCAATGTTCTGGGATAGAACTTGGTTGATTTAAATGTTGACTTGTTTTTAAGTTGATTATGGTGTTAGTCTCATTTAGATAGGATCTGGTTGATGTATTGAGGGTAAGTCTATCTGGCAGTTAATTAAAAATCTAGGGTTGATATTACATTGACCATATTTAACCAAATTTATGCTAAGACGTCCTAGCAATTTGTAGAAAGTCAGTTTTGTCTCTATGAGCATTGGGAGACTGGTGATGCAGTGGTTTAAAAAATAAAAAATGTGTAATTTTCAACTTTTGACATGTATGAATACAAACTCACTATATAAGTACCTATTAGTGCTTCAGTTGAATGAAAATAAGATTTGTCCTTCGAGAAGCTTACACAATATCATTCTATTGATATCTAACTTAGAATTAATGCCATGAAAGCCTGTTATTTGTCGTTGATGTTGTAATCTTACATTGTATCATCTTACTGTAGTATTGGCAATGGTGCCTTTCAAAATGACAACCAAATTACTTCAGAATAACATCATTACCCTGTCTCTATTGGCAACAAAAGACTTTTATATTGCTTAGAACTGAGCTTTTTTCGTAACAAATATTTCAATTATCTGTAACAATTTCCGTCATTTGCGCAATAATTTGAAGAAAATTATTTTCATTGCATATTATTTATATTGATCCCACATTAAAACAAATGCTTCATCTTCATACGTCTGCAATAGTCTGGTTTTCTAGATTTTTTTGTACATTCTGATTGAAGTTGCCACTGACTGGTTTGATAAAGTTATCTATTTGAGGAAATCATTATCTTTTATTCTTTTTATTAGATTCTTCTGTTAGACATTTCTCTTGAATTTTGTTTGTGTATAATACAAAAAAATACAAGTTTATCTGTAGTTTGGACATGCTGAACAGTAATGTAAAACATTGTATTTCTGTAACCCAAGAATTCTTTCCATTTGGGAAATGCATTTCTATTATAAATATTGTGATAAGTAAAACATGGTAAAAGTTTAATCTGTCTAGTATGAGTATTAGTTTTATTATACCAATGTATCGAGTTCAGCAATGCAGCATTATTCTCTCTGAAAAATAATTTGTTGATCGCAACCCTTTCTGCATATAAAAACCTCGTCATACAGTAGTATGCATATAAAGAAACTCGTTTTAATCAAATTTTCAACCTTCCTGGTTGTGTTATTACAAAAAGATAAATACTACATATCTGATTATTTTTTTCATGATTTAGTGTCCTGTAGAAGAATTATATTTTTTAAAGGCTGAACGTAAAAAAAAAAGTTTCTTGTGTATTATTATATTATCACTCTTCCGTCTGAAGGATTGTTGTCATGTTATTATACAGAATGTGATATTCTGGACACCACAGAAGAGGCGCACCCTTCTTTGATATGAGGCATTTTTCTAAAGTCACACATTGGTGTTTTAGGTGTAAATTACGTAAAAATCTTGTTCTCAGTTAAATTGTAAAAAAATGTTTTTACATGAATATTGTGTGGTTTCAGTATTTGAATAAGTCAGGATTGAACCCAATATGTGCTAATCCTTGCACAATTAGTGGTTTGATATAATCATACAATACTTGGTCTGTGCAACAAGTGACTGTCTCCAAATATATCATACCTGTATTATACCTAACTAACATAACCTTTCACCATATAATAAGCTCATTTGTTTCTTGTGTTATATTCAGTTTAGCTAAGGTCATTTCTTCTTTGTACAGTAATTATTATGGCATGTGTCAGTGGGGTTAGGTTTACTTCCTAAACGAAGATTTAAGAACTTGGTTATAAATGATTATCATGATAAATGTAGTAAAATTAAAAATTCAGTGATTTAATTTCACTTGTATAAGTTTCAATCTTAATGTTTTATATATAACAACATGTAAATGTAACAGATGATACCTCAGGGTTTTTGAAGACATCTATTTTATTTTATTAGATACTACACTTGTTCACAAACAAAATGAATTTCATTTTGTCCTGAGCTTTTGACAAAATTTACACCACTGCCTACATCGTTGATTGATATCTTTTATAAAATTCAATATTGAATGCATGAAATAAAAAAGCACTTTTCTCATAAATTATGGATTGTAAATTATGCCATAATCTATTATAGATTTGTTGGGGTAGAAATTCTTATTGTTATTTGGATATTTATAAATTTCTGTATTTATTCTGGTGTTTTCTTGTTTGGTTTGATATCTTGTGGTACAACTGTTACTAAATTCTATATTAATTAATTAAAGTACAGATTTCAGGTCAATAACTACACACTAAGACAATAGAGAAAAACACCACAGAAACAAGAATTTAAAAAAGATGGTCAAGACGCCCCTTGCCCCATCCCCTCCAAATCAATATACTTGTAAATGTATGTTAAAACTTGTTATTAGATATACTGGTATAAAAATGGTGTATATTGTCGATCACATTTGTCAATGCACTGGTTTTATATAGCTCACGCTTTCTCATTTTGTGTAATTTTCATTACTTGATAGCTGACAATATTTACATCTGTTGTTGAGTGTTTTTTTAACTACTGATGTAAATCACCTATTACATAAATGTCCTTGTGTTACTTTTTACTTAAATTTACTTTTAAATTTTGAAATCAGTTTCAATGATTTGATTGGATGATGTAAATGAAATAGAATCTGATTGGTTGAAAATTAAATAGACCTTTAATCTGATTGGATAAAAGCTAAGCAGGTGTTTACTACAGTGTTAGTGTAGATTGATGAGATTTTGTTGTTAGATACCACAGTCACTTCAATTTTCTGACTTTTTCAATATCAATTATTTAAGACAGTGAATTAAGGCATTTCTGATTGCCTTTAAAACATGGTAAATTTTACGATGAGTCTGTCACATGGTGAGTGATAGGTTGATTTAGAATACAGATATAAGATGTTTGTACCTGTCACAACCAGGAATAGAATAAGGCCCTTTGTCATTTATGCTTTCTATGATTTTTGTATTTTGTTAAATTGTTTGGTGATCTTACAATCTAGAGGCTTGTTTGAAATCCTGTTTTTATTCTGATTCAGACTCCACTGGTGCATATTTTTGTATCAATTTCTTTCTGTACCTTGTCTGCATACACAAAGCTTTTATTATCTAAATAATGTTATTTTTTGTGGCTGTTAAAGTATTACCTTCATACCATGTCATCTTAAATTCTATTTAATTCTGACAGTTACGAGTCACAAAATATGACTAAATTGTGAAACTTAACAAAATTTATGTACGTAATTAATTGCATTGTTTAACATCCCCTAACAATGATCTTGTTTGTTTTACGTATGTTATATGTATATTGTTGTATGGTAGAATAAATTATATGGCTTTTTTCTTACTGAAGGTACTAAGTTTCACACTTAAAAGAACATTTATCATGATGAAGTTATACACCATATTTATACAGAAAGGTTCATTTTCTGGTCAACATAAAAAGACTTATAAGAAGGTGATGATACAATGTTTGATTTAGAGTAAAAACATCACATACTGTGTAACCATGGAAACCAGATTAAAATTTTGTTCTGATAAGGTTTTAAAAAATATTTTACTGTGGAAATGGTTGCAAAAATTCTACTGTAGGCAGCAGTCATGGTCCAGTGGTTAATGTACTTGATTTGTGACCCGGCAATCCAGGTTTGGTTCCCAGTCGCGGCAGGTTATACCCACAGGTGGCAGTATCAGTGTTTGGTCCACAAATGATGAAAACAAGTATCAGTGTTCACAAAAAAAACATCCCGTTACTGAGCTTATATTACTATCAAGGTGAAAAGCCTACTATATGTCTATACGCCAAACAATGTGGAACATCGCAACTCGTTGTTTCAGCATGAAATACGTGCGCTGAAGGAAAATAGCTACACATGTATCAAGCGATCTGATTGGTCGGATATGTGTGTACAATAGTCTGTTCATTTCATGCCGACCAATCAGATCGCTTGATACATCACTCGCGCTTGACTCAAAATGGCTTGCAGCGAAGTTAAATAACGAAAGGAACACAATTTTACCGTTTCACAGTTATTAGATGTAATTGAATGAGATTTTCGATAGGAATGAATATCTTATAGTTTATTTGAATGACATGTGTAGCAATTTTCTTTCAGCGCACATCTTTTATGCTGAAACAACGAGATGCAATGTTCCACATTGTTTGGCATATAGACATATAGTAGGCTTTTTACCTTGATAGTATGTATAAGATCAGTGACGGGATTCTTTTTTCACAGGATTTTTTTTTTTTTTTTTTTTTATGGACCAAACACTGATACAGCCACCTGTGGTTATACCCTTCTGAACAATTTTTCCTCCACATGTGGAGAAGTTGCCAGTTCATTGATAGGAAACAGTCCAGGATAACTGGTTAGGTGAATCGACCGCCGTATATAACTAAAAAATTGTTAAAAAACGCCTTTGAACCCAAATTAATAAAAATGTCTACAGATACTTTTTAACATAGACAATTGAAACAGATGTAAGCTTTAAAATAGTGACGTTGTTTGAATATTCGTCTTATTTGTTTATCCTTTTATTATAACACATTATCATGTCTTTCTTCATGTCTAAGTCAGACATAAACACTTATTATTCTTGTTGTCAAGTTCCATGTGCGACATTTCAGTTTTCAGTCTCAAAATCCCCTCTGTGTAAATATTGTATGTTTATATAAACTATGAAATTATATAACTCATACCAGCTTCTCTGAAATAGTTGAAATATTTTTTTTTCTATTTTTCTAAACAATGGTTACAATGCAACCTTTCACATCAATTTACATTATTGGAGCCATCCTTAAACATTTTTTGGTTTGCAATAACACCAGTGACCCATTAAAAAAATCCTGGGCAACAAACATGTTTTTAAGGATGTCCTGTGTGTATCCCTGTAACTATTGCTATTTTGTTCCATTTTTAATTTTCAAAATTCAGAACAATAACCTGTAAACTTCTGTTACTTGACATTATTATTAATGTATTAAGAATGAAAATTATTTGTCACATTTATATACAACAGGTAAAATGACAGGGAACACAAGTTGATGTTATTTATGTTTAGTTCACAACCTCATAGTGAATATTAATAATAAATCATAGTTTGTTGTTTTCTTTATTTGTGTTAAACAAGTGAGTATTTAATGCTTTAGAATATTCAGGTTGGGCATTGGCCATGGTCCAGTGGTTACTTGCAATCCGGGTTTGATTCCTTGTTGCAATAGGTCACATACCCTCCCATGAAAATTTGACAAAAATGTAGATTTTCCTCATCACGTTTCCAGTAGTGGAAGGGTATGTTTAAGTACCGTGGTTAAAATGCTGTCCAGGAAAACTGGTTAGGTGAATCAGGCGTTGTATATAACTGAAAAATTGTTGAAAAACAGCGTTAAACTCTGGAAATAAATAAATCTGAAATTGTTTTGAGTTTAATCAAAATAAAAAGCTATGATAGAGGTCAGGTTTATTAAGACTGTAAGTCATCCATCTTGTTTTGTGATCTAGTCATTCAATGTGTATTGTTAGTCATTGAGTTATGATTTTATTGTCTTCCGAAATACAACTTTCTATTCAAACACTTCAGATACCCAGCTTAATGTCTGTAAATCCCAGATATATATTATCTTCATTCAAATTTTGACATTTTAATGTCGTAAATTGATTTCATGGTCTGTTAAATTGATTGGGTATAGAAACACACTATTTAATTGTGTAAATTCAACCTTATTCTATAATAACACTTAATTGTTTCTCCAATTACCTTGTACAGCTGTAGTGTTATTGACAGAAATAGTTAAAAATAACCCGTTATTGTACATGCGTAATTGTAAGAATCAGCTGTTTTAAATTAAACTTCTTCATTATTTATGTAGTCAACACTCAGACTTGTATTAGTATTTTCCTTTATATATGATAAACCGGAAAGAGTGAAGACAGGGCACTGGAAAAATGGGGAAAAAAGAGGCAAATTTGGGAAAAATTCAAATGCAAATGGGGGGAGAAGATTTTTTTCTAGAATGAAAAGATATAGCTTATTTGTGAGGGGAAGACGCAGACTATCAGTGTCACTTTCATAGCATAAAACTCCTTCATTCCGAGATACTTGGTTAAACAGAGTACAGAATTAATGTGCCTTCCGAGACTCACTGTATGTTGTACCACAGACTGATGATCTGAAGTTATTTCGAATCCTTCATCACTGGCTGCATTCGTTTTGTTTGAAATGCTAGAATAATGAAATATTTTGTAAATTCTATGAATTTTTGTATTGATTATATACAATGCAAGACTATTACTGTATTTTAGTTCATTGTAAAAATAGCAAATCTGTCTGTTTTCTCCTATAAATGTCTTACGTTTGCAAGTAATTGTCAGATAATTGATGTTATCATAGTTTTATATAACAGTTTGTTTTAATGTTGTGTCTATGTATCCTGGAATATTATGACTTAGAAGGTTAAGATGTGATATGTTATAATTCTTGCTGTGGAGGGTCAAATGCTAAACATAATTGCATTATAATCCAATTACACCATTACAGTTCATATTTCACTTTCAATATTTAGCTTCTGCGTAATTTCATGAGAGATTTAATGACATGGATGTTTCATGGTGGTGTTCTCTGGAAACTTTCTGTAAATGTTGATATATAGTGTTGAGTTTGTATTTTGACCCATTATGTTGCTATTTGTATAGAAGCAATGATTGTTGCCTAGTTGGATATTGTTGTTAGAATGTAATGTTAATGAGCCCATTGTGACAACAGTGTTCTGACTGTTACATCATCTATGTTGGTCTTATAGAGGAAACTTTCTACTTTCTCACATTAAGATTCGGTGATATAACAGCTCGCATTCATGTGTGCTACTCTTGCTGGGATATCACAGTGGGTGGGGTACTAGCTAAATATGGAGTGGTCAAATGATCAAGTTCACATTGTAATAGTGTCAATCAGGGTTCTTTCGGGAGGTTTCAGACGTGACATGATGGTCTGTAATTTATTAGCGCCCTCTATAGTCCGTTTTAGTTGGGACTTCCCTAATTATTCACATTACCCGCAAACATGATTTTGCCGAAGTGTCATACAGTTGATGAAAACTAGCACTTGTATTAAATGTGTTTAATTAAGTTTGTAACTTTCATTTTAGCTTCAGGGATATTGGGGACACTTTTCACTCTAGAGATTTTTTATTGAAATTATTTACTTGTCAAAGTTACTGCCACATGTTTTCAGCCCTATTCAAACATCCAATTTGTTATTGTTATTTACTTTTCCTGTAATTTTATGGCCAACCTAAGTCTGATAATTATCAAACTGACATTGAATTAAAAACCGTCACTCTGCATGGCTTTCAACAATTAAAAACTCTTGTTAGAAACTATACTGACATATTTCTTCAATTTACTTGTTGTACAACCCATAATGAGACACTTTTTAATTCAAACAAACAAAGACACCTTTTATTTAATTATTATACCATGTTTTATTCAAACATAGACTTATTTGTTCATTTCACCTGTATTTAAAGAAATGGTTTGGTCGCTGATTAATGTACGAGTAAACATGTTATATGTGTCTGTATGTATGGTTTCAATTAACCATTTAGTCTATCAAAGATCAATTTGTTGGTAGTGTGTGTCGACTAATTTGTCAAATTAGGAGACATTACAAAGATATGTATATCATTAAACAGGAGTTTACTATTTATTCAAGATCTTGTAATTACACCGATTAGTTTACATAGTTCATGAAATATTGAGCATCAAATGTAACTTGGTAGTCAGTGGCTTTTCTTGCCGTCCTTCTCCGATAGTTAAGGTGAAATCTTTCATGTTAATAATTAAGTTGCTGTTTATTAATTCATTTAACTCATTTGAGCTAACAGTACCAGTACTTTAAAAGGGACAAGTCTTATTTTATTTAAGTATTTTGTGAACAAGTTGATTTCTGTTAGCGGTCTTGGTCACGTTCAGTGGTTATTGTGTGTTGACTGGTTATCTGGTCATAGCTGTGAGTTAGAATCCCAACCAGAACCAAATTCATATGTAAGGAAGCTGAGCCCAGCTAGCTTATTTATTTAAAGTTGTTGGTTTAGCTTTAGGTCTTCCTCTATTGTTAAAGCTGGAAGTTGCTAAATGATCCTTGCTGTTGATGCTACATTAAACACTGCAGACAAAGAAAATACTCAGTGTTGCAAGCATTATGACTGAATACAGTGTATTGATGAAACAATGATTCAGTCACATTGAAATTTTTATAATTTGTAAAGAATTTGATACGCTCGTCTTTAATTTGTAGCAACCTGGAGTAACCTGGACAGCAGATATGATTTCTGATCTGACCTGACCTACCATTTCGTTGTATCAAGTTTAACGTGCAGTTCTGTACAAAGTGTCATCGAGATCCATGTCTCATTAACTACATGTGTGATTAAGCTGGTTGATTAATTTCAGGGAGTTGAGGGCTAGAGGGTACACGAGGGATACTAAATTTTCTACATAATTTATTCATAGACTTGTTCTCACTTTCGTTTCAATTAATTTCTTCACTAGTTAGTTTTTGTATGCAAAATACCTCTCCAGATGTTTTAATCAATGAATACACAGAAACAATTAAAGTTGTAATATTGTATCATGACCATCTGAATGTCTGAATTGTTTTATCTTCATCTTGTAAATACATGTGTTTATTATAATTGATTAGAGCATTACCAGGTAATATATCATATTTTTGTAATAAAATAGCACAATGAAAGTTGTCAACACTGATGTTTAGATCATCATGACATAAAAAGTTGCTCTTTCAGTAACATTATTTGTGTACTGTAAAGTTCTGTACATTAAAATATGTTTTATTCAAATAGTCATTTTAAGTCATACAATATGAAGGCCTTTACAAGATTGATCAAAATGAACTTATAATGACCTGATATAACAAAGGGCTAACTATCCTGTCTGTTGTATGGATGCTGCTTCCAGTTCAGTTGAAAGAGCAATTAAATGATTCCTCACCATTCTCCTCACTATATTGATGACCAGAAAATGACCATATAACTGAAGTACATGTATTATTATGGACCTTGATTGGGTATTCATGTTGCCTCTTATTCATACTACAGTTCTCTGATACTGTTGTTATCATGTATATAAGAGATAATTATAATCAGAGGGAAACAATACAACTTATAGTCTTCTATATAACAATAGCATGATTTTATCATTTCAGGAGATTCTGTGGAAGACATATGTTCATTGTGAACGTACTTGGATTGACAGAGACAACAGTTTGTGGTGAGTGCATGATATTTCTTCCTAATTACTCCATTATTGACTGTTACATTTTTCATAACCAGTAAAATTCAATTATATTTTGGTTTTCATGTGGCAGATAATGATAGATTTTCACAGATATTGAGCAGTGTGGTGTATCAATGTGGTGAGGAATATATCGCTATGTTAATCATACTCGCATACTACTTTGTACCATTTAATATGGACAAAAGTCTTATATGTCTGGTCCATAAAAAATGCAAACAGTATTGCATTTGAAAGCAGACATTACAAGTCATTCATTGGTATAACTTGCTAAACCAGTTTCAAAAAAAGACAATACAAAGTAAGCTTAATTATGGAGTCGCAGCTTCTATGGTTTTAAAATAATTTCAGAAACTCCAACCCGGACAAGTCTTGTCATAGATATATTATAAATGTTTCAGTTCATGATGTACCATGAGTCCAGAATGGTTACACTGATGTACATACATGTTGTATGATGTATGATATAACTTAAGGATATTTCACTGTACCATCTATCACATATTGACAGATATATCAGTCATTAAATAGTTAAACTACTGATCACCATTCAAATATGAACCCTCAGGGGGGCTACTTTCTACATTCTCACCTTATTACTTGTACGTAAAGTCATACAGACCCATAATTTATGAAAACATCTTAGCTTATTTAGTCACTGCGCACTGTACTAATTAACTAATTAATTATCAGTTCATGTGTACAGATTTTGATAAGATAGTACTGATCTAAAAATGTGGTAGATATGATTATTTTACAAGTGTTTATCACCATGTGACAATGTAAAATGGCTGTACAAGTGTATATTTGTGCTCCCGTGCCTTCATTATTTTGTATGTGATATTCCCCTTTGGCAGTGCCAGTGCAATATATGCTTTTATCTTGTATTTTATGAAGCCTTTAAACTACAGATTATGTTTTTCTCCCTTATTTGTCGATCTTGTAATTCTAAGATCATAGAGAAAGTTGTTAAGCTGACATTGTAACAAGATTTTACACACCATTCATGCATTTATTACACATGTCAACTTGTAGGTTATTGTCTGATGTATAATAATTAACATAATTAGTAGAGCTGTATACAAGTTGTCGCCCCACGCTTCTAACCCCGTGTCCTTGTTTGACATCCTGGTGTTCCGGTCATATATCATGGAGATTTATATGTTCGGCTTTCTATGGGTGTATTTGAGTGAACATTTTACGATGTATTACTTAGGACTTTAGGAGACAGTCCTCAGCTGGTATATTATTCACACTGTTGCTTTTGTTCGCAACTGGAATTGACTAATTTTCTCTTCAATCATAGAATTTCTGTCTGAGTTTAGTTTTACTTACTGCAAACTACAAAACAATGATGTACAAGATGTTAACAAGGCAATTTGTCTCAGGATGAACACAGGATACCTGATATCTTCATATACCACATAAGTATTATACATATATAATAGCTGGATTTGTAATCTGCCCATCCGGGTTTGATTCCCTGTTGTAGCAGTCATACCCTTCCATGAAAACTTGACAGATATGTTGATTTTACCTACACATGTGGAGATTAGTGAAGGGTAACTTATGACTGGTTTATAGAATATAGTCTAGGAAAACTAGTTAGGTTAATTGACTGCCATTTATAACTGAAAAAATGTTGAAAATGGCGTTAAACCCAAATAAATTAACATGTATCATAATAAATACTTCCTAATTTGATTTAAAATAGGTATGATTTTACTTCAAACTGATCTGTTATTTTTGCTTCCCCTGGAATAGTGTTTTCAGGCTTTGCCATGGCGAATTTATTCTAGACTATGGCCATTGTCTTATAATTTAAATCTACCGACAGTTTTGAATTTTTTTTCTTTGAATAATTCATATATTTACATTAGATTGATAATTAAGATAAATTCTTGATTACCTATCTACAAGTATATTCAATTGTTATTGAGTTGAAGTCTGATACATACATGTATATTTGTTTATTGTTATTAATTGATAATCCTTATTGTGTATCGTATCATTATCATGGTCTGATTATATAATCAATTTATTATCTTTGATACTGACTCAGATAATATTATCTCCCCTTGTTTTATAAAAGGAACTTTGTTTGTGTTGATCTCTATAATTAGCTTGAAGCATTTGTTTGTGATATTTATATCAAATCAATAAAGTTTTATAATCATTCTTGTCTTTGGTTAATTTGTTTTGTTTATTTTATAACCATCGTTCGAGATTTATAAAGATATATGAAACCAGTAGTTTAGAATTACAAGTTTTTACTAAATCTTAAACTTCCTCATTACTGAAGTCAACGTACAATATTTTACAAATGTCCTTATAAGCGTAAAATTCAGGAAAATAATTTATTTATTAAGCCAATGTTATAGGTGCCTGAGTATTTTGCTAGGTCTGGCCTGAGCCCTGACTACACATGTCCGTGCTTATTGACCAATACTCAAAATGTGAAATAGTGGATATAATTATGTGTCCATAAGTGTTAATGACCTTCGTCCATTGTATTGTAGTTATTTATAATGACTATTCTTATTGGGATATGATACATCTGCTGCAAATAATGTCTGTAATCACCATTAAATGTAATGTATTATAAATTATATGTACAAATTGTTATTTTGTCTGTAAATACATGAGTTGTGGACCTCCCATTGTTAGAGTATGTAGTAGCAGGCTGTTACCATTACATACATATCAGCGCAAGACTTTAGGTTGGGATTAAACTGGTTTCCGTTCCATGTTGCAATACTGTCAGCATCAACGGGAACCAGTTCATGTTGATATTATAATCTGGTTCCCATTCCATGTTGCAGTACAGGCTGTGAGCATCAATGGAAACCAGTCCAGGTCGGGATTGGTCAGCTGTTACCAGCTGATGCATAAATCATTTGCCAGTCTTTGTACAAATTATTTACAGGATTTTTTAAGTTGATCATAACTCTGTCTAAACATAGTATACAATATCTGGGAGGTATGTTTATGATTATAACATGATATTATTCTGGCTTGTCATATATGAAGGGTGTTGAAGCATTTTGGGAGTTGGATGAAGTGTACATTTATACCAGTCACCCTTAGGTGATAAAACCTGTGTTTAATCCCTCAGGGTCCACACTTAACTCAACATTCCAATCCCTCCTTGAAATTTACTGTTGTTTTGTTTTCATTTTGTCAAATCATCATTATATCACACATTCAATGAAAGAATGTTTTATTTCATATTGTTAAGAATGATTTTTGGAATGATTTCCAAGCATTCATAGGGAGTCTTGATTAGTTGGTAAAAATTTCTCAAGAAGGATGAGGGGTGTTAATTTAGGGGAGGAGCCTTTAATGGAGTACATTTGGTATAAAATCTCTCTCATACTGACACATGAGTTCTGGCATGTTTAATCCTGGAATCTCAAGTATATAACTCTATGAACTGGTCATAAAATATACATAAACTTAATTGTTTGTTGACCATGGTGGTCTGGTCAGATGGTCTGGTCAAGTGCTGGTGCTACTGGTTTTCTGGGAATTAATTCTCCTAACAGAATGTATGCAGGGCCGTAGATACTGCAAGGGTTTAGCATTGCTCCCCCTCCAAATATCCCTAAGCTGAAATTGCTTCCTACAGGCCTTGTATGGCATATACTCAAGTCTGGTGATTATGGTTAATAAGTTTGTTGGTAAAAATCAGAGAAAATTATTGTATATTTTCTTGAAAAGCACTAAAAGAAAACTCAGAGAGTCAGTTTACATGGTAACCAGGTTGTGATGCTTTGTTACAAAGGATGTGGCTTCTGATATCATTATGTATAAGATTGTAACAAATAGTCTTATTGTGTTAACTGCTTGCAGGAGAAATACCAGACAGTAAAGTAGTTGATACTGATAAACTTATCAAAGCTTGTGAAATAAAAACAACAACTTTCCATTAAAACAACAAAATGTTTCCGATAAGCCAGATAGTGGAAAGCTCAGGACAGAAGTCTAGTGTTGAAATTCTGTTTACAGCTTTGCGAAACAGCTGGTTATGGTGATAAAATACATAATAAAGAGATACAGCAGAAATGTGCTAAATATTGGGGTTAATTTGTCCTGATAGGGCTGTCTGCTTCTGTTTTATACAAATGATGAAATGTGATTAAAGTGGCAAAAAAAATGCTGTACTGTCATGGGGGTGAACTAACTGACATTCACACACAATGTTTTGTTACAGTACTGTTATAATTATTATATTGGTATGTTAAGTTAGTATAATTGTGAATAATTAACTGTAAATTTTATAGTATCCCATGATGGCCTGGTTATAAAAAGCACCAGAAATATTCTGTGAGTTATGAAAACCAACACAGCTTATTTTTTTTTCATAATTGTAACACTTGTATTAACCCCTTGCACTATAAAACCTTGTTGTCCCATCTGATGTCCGGCCCATTAAAGATTGTCCAATCCTGGCCACAGGTGGCTGTATCAGTGTTTGGTCCACAAAAAAAAAAAAAAAAAAAAATCCTGTGAAAAAAGAATCCCGTCACTGATCTTATACATACTATCAAGGTAAAAAGCCTACTATAATTATGTCTATATGCCAAACAATGTGGAACATTGCATCTCGTTATTTCAGCATAAAAGATGTGCGCTGAAAGAAAATTGCTACACATGTCAATCAAATAAACTATAAGATATTCATTCCTATCGAAAATCTCATTCAATTACATCTAATAACTGTGAAACGGTAAAATTGTGTTCCTTTCGTTATTTAACTTCGCTGCAAGCCATTTTGAGTCAAGCGCGAGTGATGTATCAAGCGATCTGATTGGTCGGCATGAAATGAACAGACTATTGTACACACATATCCGACCAATCAGATCGCTTGATACATGTGTAGCTATTTTCCTTCAGCGCACGTATTTCATGCTGAAACAACGAGTTGCGATGTTCCACATTGTTTGGCGTATAGACATATAGTAGGCTTTTCACCTTGATAGTAATACAAGCTCAGTGACGGGATGTTTTTTTTGTGAACACTGATACTTGTTTTCATCATTTGTGGACCAAACACTGATACTTCCACCTGTGATCCTGGCTGCCTATATTGATGTTTGACCCATTCAAACATTTAAGAAACTTGCAGTCATTGGCATAGCACATTTGTCCAATTATGCCTTGTGGAATCCATTATTTTGTAACTGACAAAATAGTCAGTACTGTCTTTAAGTACTTTGGTTATAACATGGTAGATTTACTATTTTTTGGTACAAATTGAGACTCCCAGTATTGGTATGTGTTGGATGTGCAATACAGCTTGAAGTAATACCACTTTAACTTTCCCAGTTAGATATTATTGATATCTTATCTGATAATTAGCCCCAATTAGAGATAACAGCATGCTGTTACGGCCCTTAAAATCCCCCAAAGTAGCTTTCCATTTCAGGGAGATTATAAAGTATTGAGTTGGATTAGAACTTTACATGTTTTATATCTGCTTGTCAGAAACCTGAACCTTTAGATTATCACCGGGTCTCAAATAATTATTATAAGATGCTGGATTACCAAATGCATACAAATATATTTAAACCTTTGATAGGCTGATCTGAGTTTATACCAAACATTTGTTAAATTATTTTGGAGGATAAAATACATCACTTTGTTGCTTTTTGAAGTTGCTCTGTTTAATTGTTATGTCTTGGTTTAATTGATCGTGATAAGAGATGATGTGTTACTTGAGGTATTACATTATTGTTGTAAAAGTTTTACTGTTCTGTGTTAATTGATACATTTCTGAAGGGAAAGGTGTGAATTATAATTGGTAGATTATTCTCTAAATAAGTGTTTTTAATTTAATGTTAGTTTTAGTGCAGAGAGGTGATCTGTATTATTAATGAGTTGTTATTAAGACTATAAGATGATGTTGATTATTTTATGATTGTAACAGTAAGATTATTTCATTCTTTTATACATTAACATTCTTTATAAGTGTAAATATTTACATCTTAAGTGAAAAAAACTACATATATAATATATATAATGTGTAAAAATTACTTAAATCATGAAAGTTGATTTCACCTTTCTTTTGATAGTAAATAAAAATATTGATCTGACTAATTGGATCAAGTCTTGTTAAATTGAAATAGTTGCCAAGGTTACTGATATTGCTCATCTTACATTGAAAGTATCATAATGTTTGATAATAATGTAAATTGAATTATCTTTTGTTCATTTTATTTCTTTTTAAACCTACAGGATTATCAGATAAATGGAGTTTATGACATTTATTTTTTCTATTTAACTGTCCACCTGTCTTGACAAGAAGTTGATAATCAATCAGTTGTATACCCACCTGAATACATCTAACATTTTATCTCACTTTTATTTAACTTCTTACACAATATTACAAGTTTTATGTCATTTAATTGCCCTTTCACATTCTGTGCAAATAAGATAATTAGTGTTGATCTTTCTTTGAAGTGCTCTCCCCTAGGACCTTAACAGGGTCATAAAACCAAGGCTGTCCAGACAGACTGTACATAATATTAAATCTTCTCAAATCAATATCAAATCTTTAATTGATATGTTTATATTTACAATATTTTAAGTTTGATGCCTGCTTAATATATCTAGAAAATGCCTGCTTTCAATTTAGGTCTGGTAAATGATAAAATTTAGTCTAAAGGTTGAATTAAACATTTGAATAAAAATAACATAAACACAGATTTTTGACTAGGCTTTGCATTTTGTACTGTTGAAGTGATCGTAAATGGTTGGGGTCCTTTGGGTCCATTTCCTGACCTGTTTGTACCAGGTACACAGGGACTCATAGATCTGGTATGACAAAAAATACCCTGATGTTCATTGTACATTTGTGTGAAGATATTTTTGTATTTTATCAGATTAGCATGGTATTTAATCTAAAAAATCCAACATTCTTTATTAAAAAAACTTAAATAAGTAATGATGACATTATATGTAACAGAAACAGAAGAATTAAGTAAGGAAGTTGATATTCCTGTGTCCGTATGGAACATGTAGGTAACAGATAGCACTTCAAAGAGACTGGGCATTATTTACACACACAGATTTATATCCTTATACATGCTGTTTATTGGTCAACTACAATAAAACAATAAATGTTTATGATTCCTTGTTAAGATAGAAGATAGCTTACAATAGATAAATGTCTAGTATTGTCTACTGGTTATGTGATGTCAGATATTGTACTTTCTATAGATGGACTTAATACTTCAATATTCTCTCTATAAGTGAAATGTTGGATTTTAGTTTTCTCTGTGAGGATATATAGACTAAGTTTTTGCTCTGATGAAGTTGACATTAAAGTAAGCAATTATCTTATAAATAAGCTCTGTTTCTTCATTTAGCATCATTGATTCATTAGTTGACATAATATATATGTTACTGAAATATGTAAGCTTTTTTTTTCAAAAATGCATCTGCTGGAAAATGTGTTATAAGATTGGTAAAACAATATTAAAACACTCTAATTGTGATTTAATTGTGTTACATGTAAACAAAATTTAAGATGACATCTTACAGTCTTGTATAGTCATCTGTTGTATTTTATACCATAATTTGCTGTGCCAAAATAAATATAATTATTTAATTCATATTACAATTATTTTCGGAGATATCTCTAGCAATGATCCTGGAGAAGGTATTTATTTTCTATGTTTAGATATACTATGACATGTAGGAGGTTGAGATTTGATAAAGTTGACTATAAAATTGTAACAACAAAAGATGACCATAAACCATCCGTATCAACTATAAACTGTGTGTGTGATACTTCTCCATAAAATCCTAACAATACCTTTCATACACAAATCATCCCATCTATCTGATTGTCTGACAATTTCATCTCAAATTATAATTTAAAGCTTCAATAATATGCCTGTAGAACATTTTTCAAGATAGCTTGAGTTTTGTTTGAGTTATGATTGTTTGTCAATAAAAATATCCTCTAAATGATTTAAAGGAGAAAGTTAAAGGTTTCCATGTCATAAATATGTCGGTATAGTTTTCATTTCACCCAGTCAAGGATGGTGAGCTCGTAATCTCTCTATTGTTCTAATGTTTGTTTTTATGCTTGTAAATTGTATGAAGATTATGAACTTCAGAGACATCAGTGAACTTTCTGTTTGTGTCCTACCTAAGTATTAACTTAGTTCAGTTAATGGTCAGTTTGTGGTCAGCTCTTATTGTATCAGAGTTTTACAAATGTGTTAATCAGTTTGCAAAACTTGACCAAATCAAACAGCTGATTTAATGTTACATAAAGGTTATGTTGGTGAATTAAATCTTGTTATAATACTAGAGGTTTCAACAAAAACTTTCCTCTTTCAATCTAAAGGAAATACACGGTATACTACAACTGAGGAGTTAACGTAGTATGATAATAATTTTCAGCTGAGCTAAAGCAAGTACAATGATCACCGTTGGAAGGTGGTTGTGTGTTTTAAATTATAAATTAAACAAAACTATAACTTTCTGGATGCTAATGTTACAAGACTCACTTAGACTTCTTGTTAGTTCTATGGTTAAATTGTTGTCTACAGAGATTTGATTGCTTCTTATATTGTCAATTACTTATCTTAATTGTTGCACTTAATTGGTGTTGACAACTTGTGGTGATCTTCACAGTTTTGTAGAAATCACAAATCATCTCAGCGTCTGTTGAAATCCGCGTCGGTTTCACTGTTGCTTGTTTCCTAGCTAAAGAGTCTCAAGTTATTAGGGGACACTGCTGGAAGCCCCTTCACAGTTTCTGAGTGGTTTGTTAAAGCAAGTGTAAGTTGTAAGTATAATAATAATGTGATATACGTTTTATTTTCATTTTTGACATTTTTTATGTTGTATGAAGAAAAAATATGACCAATGAGCAAGGGAAGTTTTCGTAATACAAGTGGAAAGCACTTGAGAAAATGCAAACATATTCTCAGAGTTAAACATCAGCTGATCTTCGAGATTTTGATGAGCATATGGAATATTTAACTTTCATATTTAATGGAAACTTAGAATTGAAACAACTGGTTGAGTATGTTATCTATGATGGATGGAGTTTGATGCTATCCTGATGTAGTGATGTAAGCTTTTAAATTACGTAGAAAATACTTAGTGTGGAATAGTTCACTGATTTTGTCATTCTGTTTATTCTAAATGAAGTTATGATACATGCAATTTTACAAAAAAATACTATTTTGGAAATTCAGGATCTTTCTCTGAAATTTGGATGATTTGGAAGATATTAGGGATTAGTTTGGATATAATATTTGTGAAAATTGGTAAAGTACATGACTAAATGGATGTCATTAAAGGTTTTATAATTATGATTATTTCTACTTGAATTAAAGGATCATTTTTATATGCTATTTTTTACAACATTTCTGATTCTGATCAAATTGTTAATTGATTTAGTGTTTTACCCTTTAAATGGAATTCGTGAGAACACGATTTTTTCTTGAACTTGAAAGTATGAATAACTATTTGACAGAGGTCACACCACTTTATTGCCTCAATAGATATACATGAATTAATTTAATGGATTCAGTTATCCTGTTAAGATACAGTGTAAGTGTGTAGCAACATTTGAATTAAAGTAAACTTTAATTTCATCAACTAATTTTCAGAGAGGGGTCACAGGGAACTTGTTGTTATATAATTTAACTTTCACACAAAGGTAACAACTTGATGCAAATACTGTTTGTGAAGGGCCGTGTATTGGAGTTGATAGAAGTTATTTATGGCTTGATTTATTCTTATTGTCAAGAGGACTGTTCTATCCCTGTTAGAAATCCTTCATTTCAGGCTTCGTAGGTTACAAGTCTTGTCTTCAAGTAGTAATTTTAGGTAGCCTTGTTTAGTGTTCTAGATCTGTTGTTGCACTAGGTAATTCAATGTTGACAAAATATCTGTGTTTTGAAGTTTTACTAAAATTTTTGATTTTGGACTTGTTCTTTTTTTTTATTTAAAGTTTTTTTTGTGTGTATTCGTTTTCTAAAATATAAAATAATCCGATGGATTTTACTTTATAAGGTGTTTATGATTTATTTATGCTGAAAACAGTCTTTGAGTGGATTTTATCCACAGGTGGGAGAAAAGTGTCACCCATTTTTTGGTGAAGAAGATTCCTAATTTTATGATGTATTAATTTTTTAAGGTTTGATTATAAAAAAAAGTATGATGTGATGTAAAGTTAACAATGAATCTTTTCATACATACCCCAGTAAAAATTCTGTATTGAAATAATAAATGAGTTTCTAGTCTACCCATAACAACAGTATAGCTGCTTTTAACAAATTATGTTATATGTTTGAAATGTCATCAAGTAATAGCATAAAGCAAGGTGTTTGTAATATGATAACTTACTATATACATTTAATCATTTACCGTCCTATTTATCATATGTTATGTATCTGAATACCTGTTTAATTACTGTATATATGATTATGATAAATTATGTTTCAATAGTGAATGTGTCACTTAACGTAAATGTGTACCTGATTTTAAATTTATGATATACCCGGTAAAACATATAATCTTCAGTTAAAGCACATGTGTGTATTATTGATGTTTTCCTGTTTTATGTTAATAGCTTTCAGGTGTTAAAATTGAAAACTGAAAGAAAAATGTCTCATATTTTATATCTAACACGATACAGTGCTTCTCTGTTATAGCATCAATGTTTTAAGTTCACATTTAAAAGAAGATGTTTGACTTTATATGACTTCATCCAAGACTGAATCTTCAAATTGATCTTGAAAATCCTTGAAGTCACTCCTGAAGATTCCACTTATATAGTTAGAAAGCATTGTTCTCTGAGCTGGATTCTTGATTATTTTGTTCCCTAGCTGAAAACCTTCGAATTTGCAGAATCAAACACCTGGGGCTGTTAGACTAAAATGGGAACAGAGAATTGGCTACTGAAATCATTTGGTATATTCTGCCACTTTGTGACATTTTTATCTTCTCCACTTGAAAGTGTCTGCCACTGTCTATTATATGGTGAATGCACTTTTATATAATTTCAATAAGAACCATAGACCATATGTAATAAAAAGGGATCAGATCCTTTTAGATTAGGGACCTGATACTTCGGGGCCATAACCCTGCAGGTGGACTGATTTTCCATTAGGGATCTGGGACTATAAATATGGCAAGACTGGCACATTTATAGGGACTGTCCCTCTTCAAAGGTCAGTTAGCAGTAATCAGGTAGCAGTTTAATGACCATCCTATCATGTTTGATGCATACTTGGTGTAGGTAGGGGGTAGTGTTAGTGCTAAAACCTGGTATCATGTCTACTAGACATATTCTCCAAAACTTGGATGGAATTGATACATGTCAGATATTTCTTTAGACAATATTATATTACTATTACAATACATAGTGTTTGTTAGTCTATGCTAATTGATTACTGACTTTCTTTATGGTTGGAATTATTTATAAATTGATGAACAAGGTTTGTTGATGGATATTAGAATATTTTTTAAAATGGCGTATTCCAAAAGTTTTTTTTTCAAGTTTTGTTATTTATTTTCTATTTGAATCAATAGCATGTTTGTTTATAGTGATGCTATTTATATTGTGTATTGTATAATTGATGGAGCTTTCCATATGATTGCTATAGCTTGTGATATCAATTATTGAGTTAATGATTGTGTTTGCAGATAAGCAATTAGGCTTTTAGCTTGAGAGGGCAAGTCTCATGAGAATTTATTGAAATAATTCAAGTAATAAGTTAATGTTGTATCTTATAGGGACCATATCAGGGACATTAAACCGCTTGTAAATGTTTATATTTATCATACTTCCTGAACTGTGATTAATGTATTTTCTATCAATGATAAAGCTCTGTAAGTTTATACTGATCAGATCAGAGGTCAGTGTGTCTGGTACTAGCAGAAGGGGTCATTTGGGTGGCATCTTAAAGTTAAACTATTTTGCAGACTTTGATAATGTTGTTTTTATTTGGTTGAATGGCTTACATGCTGAATTAATGATTTAAACTCGTGTATAGTTTATGAAATGTGAGATTGACTGGACATTGATATGCTTATTGTAAAGTCTGTCAGGGACGTTAATGAGATTTCTGACTGTTTAATGGTGTACTGGTCAGTTAGAAGATTTGTGGGGGGATATAAGACTGACCAGTGGAAATTTATGTTGCATGTTTAAGTTATTAAACCATATAAGGGATTGGTCAGTTCTTTTTTGAAGCACTATACATCTTTTTGATAGGGTCCTAGTTATAATCATGTCGTATTGATTGTAAATTGATTGTTTTGATTTTGCAGTGTTCTAGTACCATAGTTAATTAACTGTGTGGTTCAAAGGAATGAAAATGTGATTAAAACAAAATTTAAGATATCATAAATTCTTTAGAAACAGAACACATGTCTGGTTGTATATACTTTATAATGAAAAACTAATGATTTAGGGGTTAAGTGCTTGAACCATACATTATTAGTAAAAATAAGTTTCTCTATACATAACTCCCCCCACCCACATGTTTCAGCATTGCGTGATGTGTTACATGTATATTATCTATCGGTTGAGTATCTGGACTTAAATTAATGTTTGTATATTTTCAGGTTGAATTGTAACAGAATCTTGGAGGAAGTTAAAGCATAAGAAACACAACTGTACAGATACACAACACAATATTTTAAGGTTAGTTCTAAGTACAAGTAATTGATATATTACCTTGTTGAGTACTTACAGTACTGTGATAATATTACTTGCAATAGAGCAACAAAATATTAATTTTGTAAAAACTAACTTAATATATCATTTGTGAGTATTGAATATTGATTGATTCTGTTGAAATTTATCATTTGTAAACAATAGTGATTTTTTATTGATTTTGAAGAAATACAGGTAGTTAACATGATTGATGACATTATTGTTATAGTTTTATACTTCCTACTTCATGATTGTCTTCATTAGTGCTCTACCTGAGGCTGTATAGGTAGAAGGTAGGGTGGGGTGTGATTAGTGCTCTACCTGAGGCTGTATAGGTAGAAGGTAGGGTGGGGTGTGATAAGTGCTCTACCTGAGGCTGTATAGGTAGAAGGTAGGGTGGGGTGTGATTAGTGCTCTACCTGAGGCTGTATAGGTAGAAGGTAGGGTGGGGTGTGATTAGTGCTCTACCTGAGGCTGTATAGGTAGAAGGTAGGGTGGGGTGTGATTAGTGCTCTACCTGAGGCTGTATAGGTAGAAGGTAGGGTGGGGTGTGATTAGTGCTCTACCTGAGGCTGTATAGGTAGAAGGTAGGGTGGGGTGTGATTAGTGCTCTACCTGAGGCTGTATAGGTAGAAGGTAGGGTGGGGTGTGGGAGGGGCAATATTATTTGTTATCAATTTCAATTACTCAGGATCTCCCGCATATCAAACTTGTCTTGTAGGCTTGTGTATGAATTGAGCATCTGTTTGTAGTATCGAAACTATCTGCTTGTAGTTTTAATGATATCTGCATGCAGACTTGTATGATAAAACTGTTTATATCAAGTATACAGACATTTTTTAGTCAAAATTTGATGGTATCATTTCTTGATGGAGCGTGTTAATTGATAAACAAATGTATTCATTTTCTTACATGAAATTCATGTTGATTCCATCATACAATCTACCACAGTGCGAATGTCTGATAATGACACACCTGCCATTTATAACATGCAATGTATGTATAAAAATAAGAATAGTATGAATAATTGTACTATTCAGACAACTTTTGTTCATCAAACACAAACTACATTATAAAGATATTTATATTTATCAGTATTTAAAAAAAAAAAACGTTTTTAGCTGGAGATTCGAGAATTCCAAGGAATGGTATTTAAGATGTATAAGAGATAAGTATTTGATGGGATTCGTCTGTCCATATCTTATAACACAACTGTGGTAATATTGCAATTTGGTTAGAAAATTCTTCATGGTAATAGATTGATAAAACTGAAATCCTGTGAAGTGCAATTTTCTGAATTTCCTCTTTCTCAACATTAATTTATTGTATGTAAACTATATTTTGGTTGAATTTAAAGACTTTTGAAGTGTTTCAGTATCTTGAAACTTAAAGATGAGTAATTTTGGAAAATATTCATGTTTGTTTCCAATGGCAACTCAGTGCTTCTGATAGCATCAGAAATGTGATTTCTTTAGGATTTTTTTGTCTGTTTGCCTTAAAGCATTCAATAGAAATTATGATATTTTGTAAATTACATAATTGATAATAATGATAGTCTGACATTAAAATTTGAATTATTCTGGTACCAGTCTACTAGTTATAAATATTTATGAAGCCAAAGAATTTTAATGGAAGAAAAGAAGTCTGCCTTTCTGTCTCTTAATAATTCAAAACATGAAATGGAAAATGTTTTCTTTGAACTAAAATAGAAATATCGACATATTAATTATCATTGAATGATCTTACAGCTTGGTTGATTTTCTGTTCGGGGACATTAGGGGTCAGGCATTATGATCATTTGATCATGCCTAGTGATCCATTGCTCAGAACTAAATACAAAGGTCGCATGATCATCATCGATTAAAATCACAAACCATTTATGAGAATTCAAATGTTGCCTTTTATAGTTTTTTAAAATAAACAAAATTTATTTGAACTGCCCCTGTTTTGTTATTGAGTCAGTTATAATGATTGAATCTATACTCATTATGTTGTTTCAACTGTTTCAATTGCCTGATTTATTTTGCCTTAAAATTAATTTCTCTGACATGGCCGGCCAATTTTCTGATAGTTATTTCTTTATTGTGTAGATTTATGTTCTCAATTAGTTCATGTTAGGATATTGGTGTATCTTGATGAAGCTAGTTAAGCAGCTGGGAATGTAGAAAATAGAAACTGTAAAAATATCATTGCGATAAAAAGTAATATTATAAAGAAAAGTTTGATATGTGTGTACGCAACATATGGGTGGTTAGATAGTGTGTACCATGATATGTGTGTACGCAACATATGGGTGGTTAGATAGTGTGTACCACGTTAATTTTGTGTGTACACAACATATGGGTGGTTAGATAGTGTGTACCAAGATATGTGTGTACACAACATATGGGGGGTTAGATAGTGTGTACCATGATGTGTGTATGCAACATATGGGTGGTTAGATAGTGTGTACCATGATATGTGTGTATGCAACATATGGGTGGTTAGATAGTGTGTACCATGATATGTGTGTACACAACATATGGTTGGTTAGATAGTGTGTACCATGATATGTGTGTACACAACATATGGTTGGTTAGATACTGTGTACCATGATATGTGTGTACACAACATATGGGTGGTTAGATAGTGTGTACCATGATATGTGTGTACACAACATTATGGGTGGTTAGATAGTGTGTACCACGTTAATTTTGTGTGATACTACATGTATTACCTAGCAAGTTAAATCCAGTTGTATCATATCATCAGTAAAACACATTAAAATGAATGGGCTTCTTAAAACGCCATTATTATGTATTAATTATTAAATATTTATTTAAGATGTATCTCATATATTTAATGTAAGATAACTCTAAATATAACATTGAGAATGTCTTTATCCATATACAGTCATAATTGTGTACAAAGAACAGTGTTTTGGAAAACCAAAAATGTCCTTTGTGGACAGTCATCCATTTTTCACAGGTTTCTGTTACCACAGGTTAGTCTGTGTTGCGTTGATGAATTTGGTGTCCTTGGGGCTGTTTCATAGACATATTTTAATCCATTGATTTAGAGGGAACTAAATGGTGTCCCGTCTGATTGCAGATACAACCTTGGTATACTGCAGTATATAAAATCGGTACATAAATTTTAGATTGATTTTATCTTATACATCAATTCCGGAAGAAATTGGCAAGCTGCAATATCTATTACATACATCTAGATGATCTAAACAAATCTTGCTATAAAACCCTGGGGACATTATAATGAACTTTACAGAATGTATTAGGGATCTCTATAGGGAATGGTTGTCAGCATGAAAAACCTTCACAACTTTCTGATTGCCATCAAAGACTGCTTGAAACTTTCTAACTTTGAGCGTAAAAAACACCGCAGTTGATTTATCTAAGTTCTTAAACATCTCTGTGTGGTACATAATATTTTCATATTAGTGTTTCGGTATCTGGAAAGAATAAATGTCTTTTTTTTTTGCAATGAATAATAAGTTGAGAAAATTAACTACCGGTAGTATCAAAGATTTATTTCTTCTTTCTTACACATACAGTACAATAACATTTATTTTTTTACAATTCACACCAAAAATTGTGGTAAGTCATTTTTCAGGAAGCTGAAAATATCTTTGTTTTTACTTCAGACGAGAGATCTGAATAAACATACATTAACTGGTTTATCTATAAACATAGCCTCCTAATCATAGAGTTTTATCTGAAAGATTTCAGATGATATCTTTTTATGGAGATTTTATATCTGTAAGAAGGCCGCCAGTTTGTAAAGCCTCAGTCATTTGGAACTGAAAATTGAATAGCAGGTTTTAAATCTTATACAGTTGTCATTGTACTGATTAAATACGCTACTTGCGCAAGAGATGTTGGTGTTTTGCCTTGAAATTAATTTTGGAAAATATATTTGAATTTTAACGTTTAAACGTGATCGTTTATAAAATGAAATAAAACGTAAATTAAAGATAACATGTAGATGATTTTAAGCATTTCTGTGTTAAATGGTGTGCTGCTTTATATATAAATATTTTCAGTAAAGTTTAAGTCGACAGACACCTGAAACTTGAGTGTTGTGTATTCTGTATTTATTTTATGGATTATCAAAATTTTGGATTATAATTTAAACACTAAATGGTATGATTAAATGTTCTAAAATTGTTTAAATATGCATGAAGCATGTTTTCTTTATGAAGTTCTTTGTATTTTTTTAGTACATTGCTTATAATGCAAGAATGTTACAAAATTTAGCAGTTAAACTGTATAATGTCATCTATGTAAAAATATGGGCAGTACAATATTGTAGATCAGTACATGTTGGAGGTATTTATAATTATTTGAAGTTAAAGAATCTTTGATGTGAAATGCACAATTTGTTATTCAATTAACACCATCATTTTTACTCTGTTTTGACATATATATTGAAGAGAATTGAGAATATCAGTTGCTGATCTGGTCTAATTAATGTATTGTATTATACATTCAAATGGATAGAATTTGGTGTTAAAGAAATGATATGTTTAAACACTTTTTTACCTACACCATTGTGATGTGATTAACACCACAGTATGTCCTAGTTGTAATTCAATGTTTGATATGAATACTTGTTTATTACAGGACAACTACAAGCTGAGGGGAATCTGACAGTTATTGGGTGTCATAAATACAACAGTAGTGCCATCACCTTTCATCAGGGATTTAGTGTACCTTTTGTGCCAGAATTCACTGGATATTGTGGAAATAGGGAATTTTATTCAAAAGTGCCATTGTTTTACAAAGAAGGGAATTAAATAGTGTTATTCTCCTTCAATTTTACAATTTTTCAATTGAAGTTGTTGAAAAGTTTTAAGAAATTTTAATATTCTGATGTGACAATTTTTGTCATGATTTAGGCGTGATGCCATTGTGGTACATATAGCTATGTGTTTACAACTACATGGGGGTCCAGCAGAGAAGACCTGTGCCCGGGTATTAAAATGTTTGTTGATGCTGTCAGTCTTGACATCATCTGTGACAGGTGAGAAATTCTTCTTTATACAGATTCCTGATCAGATTAAGAATGGCTGTAAATCTAACATTCCTCATCAAGTTGCAGGCAGCTTTACTCTTGGTTCAGACAAACCTAGCCTGTAAAATTGATTGTACGGACCTGACCCCTCTCAAATAGTTATTTATAATTCATTAAATATTAATGAATTATGCAAGAATAGTTCAAGAAAAATTCATGTTTTCAAAGGGGCACAGTCAGTTTCATAATGCAACTTTGCCATTGGTCAGTTTATATGGTAGTCACACAAATAACAAATCAAATACTTGCATTTTTTTACTGGTTTTCTTATCTGAGTTCATTACCTCAGACTCAAAGTCATATCTGTCAAGCCACCAACAGTAGCATTTAACCAGTAGGTACCAGACTAATGCCACGATATATCACACTGTGTGACTGTATCACATTATAATTATTGACATTTTTTGCCTAATTTTCATCCATTACACATTAACTCTTGTTATAAAACAGAGAAATATCTCAAAGATTTATTCTCTTTTTAATTAGATTTAATGATGTGTGTTTATAATATGAATGGCATCTAAGTACTGGCGGAATTACCTTCAAATTCCGCCCCTTTTCTCCTAGTTTCCCACAGGAATTGACTTGTTCCATCAAAGTGGTTACAAACTACTTATCATGCAAATGTGTGCAAAATTTCATAATTTCTGTTCATTGATATATACATGACATTAGAGAATAAATAGACATATTGTTGTTGATAATTTGATGTTTGTGGAATTCGTAACTATGGGAATGGTTCTTATAATTCTTCCATCAGTCTTCAAAGTAAATGTCTGATCAACTGTTACCTTAGATGTGAAGTGGGCAACAGTTGCTGGGGTACTTCAAATTCAAATTATATATATCTAAAAAGATGAGATACAAGATATCTAAAATATGGCCATCATTTAACATTGCTTTGTCGGCTGTTTGCTGAAGTCAGACGAAAAACTGAACAACAATTATTACTCACTTGGTTTAGATTATAAAACCCAGATTCAATCGAAAAGTAAAAAATCAGAAGTGTTGTTGTGTGAACAATAACAAATAACTATAACAGTTTTGAAAATTGCCGTAATTAAAAAGATGCATTTTTTGTTTTATGAAAATGCATTGTTTAACACATATGGAGTATTCACAAGGAATTAGATCATATTAACCTCCAAACTTATGTTGTGTAAAATTTAGTTTCAAGTGGGAATTGTTCTAATTTTCTTGAACAAACTTGTGGGAAATTGTGACTTTTTATTATTGTGAAGCAGTAAAAAATGTAAGCATGAAATTATTAATATGCAGAGAAATTGTTTGCAGAAATTTTAGGTTGAAAGAATCGTAAAGAATACTGTTGACAGGTGGAAGTTCACTGACATTTGAGATAATTTCACAATCACTTTAAAACTTGTAACAAGATCTTAAAAGAGGGGCTATTAATTTTATAATAGCTGTAGATTTCACAGATTAACCTATTGTCCAGTAAATTGTCCAGCCAGTTGTAAACTATAAAGATGAAGGCTTGGCTTTATAGGCCCATAAAACTAAGTTACCTAAAACTAACTAACATTGCATTGTGGTCAATTTTACAGTCTAGTGACCAAGCAGATATATTGAATAGGATGGTCCTAGTTGCTCAAACATTAAGAAAATAATTTAACTTGAGAAAATTGCCGTTTTAATTGAATTCCTCACAAGAAGGTGTTGAAAATTTTGAATTGTAGTCGAAGTGTCCAAGTTGGTCCAAAATGTTTCAATGTCCTTTGATTTTAAATTAACCTGCATGCTTTCAATTTTTTGTCAATTCATTTACAATATGCCTTTGTTATATACCTAGTTTACCTGAAGAATCTAAGTATTAAAAGAATATAACCCAAGTTTTTCAATGAAATTACCTGTACATAACCCATCACCTGATCAATTGGTTAATTAGAAGGTAGAATTATCACCTTTGATGTTAAGATTGAAGACTTTGGGTCAGATAAACTTCTAACAAAACAGACAGTCTAATGATAAACACAGGAGAACTGGTTCAACAGAAATATTTATTCTTGCATTATTGAGACAGAAACAATAAGTGAAAATACCTAAAAAATTGTGTTTTATGTAAGTTTTATTTATTGTAGTGGTCAAAATTATCGAGTAAAAATATCTCAACATGCAGGTTAGAACTACAGAATGATCTACTTTGAACGTAATACGATTGATTCAATGTATATAAAGTTTTCTTTTTCATATCTCCATAGTTAATGTTTTCGTAAAATATTGTATAAATATTACATTTTACTTACATAATCAATTATAATGAATGTATGTTGAGAACATTACAGTAAAAAATCACTTGCATTTTAATCTACCTACGTATCGCGTGACAATGTAATTCTATTTAATGTGAATCATTAGTGACAAAGTCTTCCTTGATCCATTTTATGTTATAAAACTCAAAATTCTGTATAGAGATCTGATGTATTCATATATATTTATTTTGTTTAATACTAAGTATACTTGCAGCATTGTAATATTTGATCAATGTATACAGGTAGTGTTATCATATATTAAAGGATATGTTTCATGTTAGATCTGATAAAAACTTAAGTGAATTATTTAAGTTAAAATGTGTACATGCTATTCATCTGTCTTTATGATCTTGTAACATGTTAATTGTTTTATTTATGAGGTGCACTCTTCTGAATCATATTTGAAATTCTTGTAAATTAAACATTTTTATCATTTAACAAAAACTTTTTGAAGTTAGGGGTTGAACTGTGAAGTTACTTGAGTTGAGTAAATATATCTGGTAGATGTAATATTTAGGTACCCTGTGTTTGTTTGTAAACATACAACAGTACAATACATCAATGGTTTTCATTACATTGTCAATATTTGTAAATAAAGTCTTTGAATACAAATGGTTGGCTTTGTATATTAAATGTAAGTTTTTGTACATAATGTCTTGTATCCAATCCACAGTCAATCAAATTGATTTTTGTTCCATCTAAGTCTGGTATTTATTACTCATGTAATGAACTGTATGGCTGATATATATGGACATATTTGTACGACAATTAGCATGTTTGATATAAAACATATACATACATACATCAAAGTGACTTCCATTAAATGGATACATCATATGAACTTATTATGTAAATATAGTTTACAGATTTGCATATTAATGATACTTGTTTGTAGGACTGGTAGAAGTGGTAAATTCTTTTCATTGTTTGAACAAAGCCAACAATTCTATTGTACTCACTGATAGCATAGTCCTGTGTGGGGTCTGGGAACTACTAAATACCATATATACTTCAATAAATGCCCTTTAAGTTACACCTACGCCCTATTTTGTAGGGGGGGGGCTGAACATAAAGGCTCAAATAATCCTTCAAATTTCAGCCATTAGTTTTCAATTTTTTATTTAGATCAATATTATAAGCCTGACAATTAAAAAACATGTAATATCCTGGGTGGGGGTTTGTTTGGAGGGGGGGGGGGGGGGGCTTCAGTCTGAGTACAGACTTAAGCTACAAATGCACTTTTATTTGTTCTATTATCATTTATTGATGGCAATGTATACATTTATTTTACTATTGTCTGTGAGATAAATTTTTCATGATATGCTTACTATGAGACTTGAAACAATTATTTTAAAATTAGATTTGGTTTCCAATTAGTAATTTGTCATGTCAGAAATGTTAAATGGAGATTTATTGTCTTAATTTATTTTTCAAATCCTCCATTGAAAGCTGTAGATTGGGGGGGGGGGGTGCATTCTTAAAAGTTTAAAGGTTAATTTTACAAATCTGTAGATTACTGTATCAAATTGACCTTGACACACTTAACTGAATGAAGCTCTAACCTTAATATAATTTTGTAATAATAAGGAGTAAAACAGTATTTTGAATACATCAGTGATCAGTCAGGAAAATTCTGTTACGTGTGTGCTTGTTTAAAACTTTGTTATAGAATGTTCTTTACTTACATATTTTTTTATTTTTTCTGTTTCTAGGGGTATCATGGATTCAACAGCCGTCAGATTTAAGTGTGATTGTGAATGGAAATGCGAGTCTACCTTGCGAGGTAGAAGGGGCCGATGGCCTTATGAAAGTGTGGAACAAAGGGACTGTTCCTATATTTATCAATGGTGTGAAAGCTGACGGTATTTCAGACAGATACTCTATTCAGGGACAGAATTCATTATTCATACAAAATGTCACAATAGATGATGACTCATATTTTACTTGTACAATATTTCAATTTGAACATGTACAAGTCAAACTCACTGTTTTATGTAAGTATATGGAGACTAGTTCATCTTCATTCTTTAAGTATTTTCCATAAAGCAAACTACTGCACAGTTTTATACAAGGGAACTAACTCAAAAATATTAATTGTAAAGAGTAAATCATGTTTACTCCCCTTGAAATAGCCAAAAACAGTGATGTTTCCTTTTCACTATTTAATTATCATGAAATTATTGTGTTCATTTTTGTTCTAATGTTATTTATTAACAAAGCTTCATAATTATATTATGATCATTAACATCTGAATATTAAAAGTTGTAATGGCTTAAACAATTTATACCATGATTAATATGAAATTCAAGATAAATATCATTTCATGTATTCACATACTGTATTTCATGCATTATTATTGTTGTTATTAATGAACTTGTTATTATTATTATCACTGTTATTAATTACACTGTTATTTCATTATTATTGTTGTTATTATTGCTATTGATATTATTATAGTTGTTATTATAATTGTTATTTATAATATTGTAATTGTTTTGCTATTGATATTATTGTGTTTTTGTGTGTGTGTGTGTGTGTGTGTGTGTGTGTGTGTTTTATCATTGATATCATTATTATTGATATTAATGATATTATAGTTTATATTATTATTATTGATATTGTTGTTATTATTATAAAATTTGATTTTGTTTCTATTTCAGTACCTCCAGATCCACCATCCATTGTCACCAATGTATCCACATCATATTTTGTAGAAAAATCTGTGATATCATTAACTTGCTCATCTGTGGGAGGGAAACCCGCTCCCACAATGTTATGGCTGAAAAATGGACAGCTTATAAATAATTCTAATTATAGTCCATCCTTGAATGGAACTAGTTCTAGTCAAATTATTGTAACGTTACAACGTAGTGATCATAGTGCTAATTATTCGTGTAAAGTTTTTAATCAAGCCAATCAGAATACTCCACATATTCGGAGCAGGATCTTAAATGTGCAATGTAAGTGTGCTCTCTATCTTTTTTCTTACATATAAATCATATCAAATAGTTTTATGTTAAATGAGTTAAGGCTAATGAACTAGACCAACTCAGTTATAAGCAAGATTTCATTTCACAAATTTATGATAATGTTTTACAGACACAAAGTTTTGCTATTTATTACAATGTTGAACATAGTAAAATGTTGGTACCGGTTTGTTTTATGTTACAGATGCCCCGTCAATACGTTTTGAACCTAGTTTTTCACCCTATAGAGTAAAAATAAATAGTCAAGTAAATCTTCGCTGTGTAGTAGACTCAAACCCTGTACATCAGTCTATAGAATGGAGACAAGATGGAATCATGTTACCAAGTAAGTATCAGTGCATGTTATTTACTTGCTACATTTATTACAGGGCTCGACACTAACAGTGGTCCGTTAGTCTGAGGCTACCTATTTTCTCCAAGGACTACCTAGGTTCCAAGCTGGGTATCCTGTCGGGCTACCTGTAATTTGGGTGACTCAAACTCTATAAATTCAAGTAAATCAAATTATAAAGCTTACAAACTTTTGTTCGAGCTGATCTGATGTTCAATACATTTGTGAAAATCTGACGTTCATACTTGTCTTGTATTCTAATAAAGTTTTATGTATTCAAATGAGGAATCTGGACTACCTATAGTTTGCAAGGACTTCTTCATGAATTTTCTATGCAAGTAGTCCTGAAAAAGTTAGTGTCAAGCCCTATATTACACCTAATCATACTGCTTATTGTACAGATCACCCAGTAATCCATTTTCAATTCTTCATCGTGGCAGGTCATACAATTCTTTGTAAATATGACATAAATTTATGTTTGATTTTCCTTCATATGACATAGAGAAATTACTGGTGCAGTCCAGGAATACTTGTTAGTTGAACTGAAATGTTTTTTTTTTAAAAATGGCATTAAACCCACTGAATCATACATCTGTAATTTTCACCTGTTTCATAATTCTGAGCAGAAAAAATCTTACATTAAAAAAATCCTTGACAGTTTTTAATAAATTTTTAGATATCGCTTGATTATTTTTGTACGATTTATGAGACTTTTTTATCTAAATAGGATAAGCCAGATGAAATCTGTTTTTATTTAACTTGTTAATGGATCATATTGTACAATTATAAAAATGCAACTTTTACTAGTGTAGTGTCTTTCCTGTCATAATGTTCCATGTTATTTATATCGCACACATTGTACTATTTCAGTCACTGATACTTTAACTATAAATTCTGTTGAGAAAAAGAACAGTGGTAACTATACATGTACAACAAGAAATACCATACAAGGACGACTTCACACTGCTACAGCTTGGATCGTTATTGATGTCATATGTAAGTACCAGTTAGTCAGATATATTCAACTGATTTTATGTAGCCCAAGTTCATGATCTGATTTGTAATTACAGTCAAGCCTGTGAACAAAGACCTACCTTGGGATAGATAAATTAGCCTTTATTCCAAGGTGGCTGCTAATACAGGTTTTAATAGTTTGTAAATTTCCAATGGAATTTGTTTCTACTATCATGTTTAGATTTAACCAATAATTTGCATATGTCATAAACATGTTTAGTGAAACTTTTTATTATAAACAGTCAAACCTGTGTTAGCTGTCGTCTCCAAATAAGGCCACACTGTGAATATAGGCCATTCTTTTAAAACACATCATTGAGTATTTAGAACAAAATGTCCCCCAAATAAAGGCCACCTGTCAATTTCATCTTTCCTAAGGGTGACCTTTGTTCACAGGTCAGACTGTATGTTAACTGGTCAGTTAATACTAATTATCATCAAAGAGCTACTTTTACCATAAAGTTGACATACGTGTCCTAATACTTCTCATAGACTTGAATCTATTCAATGTGTGAGGAGAGCTGCTGCTGTTTATTGAAATCCCAAAATTAATGTGTTTATATTTTGGAATGTTAAGATATTTTATTTACAGTCTCCATATTGCTATGAATATATCTTATACATTGTAATTAATTTCTTGATATTTTATAACGTTTACAGATGCACCTATTATAACGACACAGAGTCTGATAGAAGCCAACGCCTCCACAGAAGTAAACATGTCATGTAAAGTGGATGCCAATCCACCACCAACTCAAATCTTATGGCAAAAAATGGGTAATGACCCGATTAATGCTAATGGACCTAACTTTGTATTTGTTGCTCAAAAACGCTATGATGGGAATTATTCGTGTACAGCCTTTAGTCGATTAGAACCTTCAGGTATGGACCCTGAAGAGATTGCTTCGAAGGGAACAACGATGGTGAAAATCAGATGTAAGTTCAAAAATATAATTTTACCGGCAAGGGTGCAAATTTTTAGGTTTATACTGGATTCCCGTTTTTTCAAAGACCTCTAGGTTTTTTATCAGCCTCTTAGCACCAGAAAATAGTAATATTGTCATCTTGAAATAATGCTTATTTTCATGAGCTTCTGACCCCTTTTTCAGTTTTGCAAACTTGCACCCATGTACAGGTGACATAGATCATAAATGGAACACTTACAGCATACAGTGGCCTTAAATTTCTTGTTCAATTTTATAGAATGTGTCTTTCATTTTAGAAACATTTTGTTATTTTCAGTGTCACATTTATTTGATCATATATTAAGTTCTACTCTCTAATGCTGTCTAATATAACATTGTAACACTGTATTAAAACCCTATGTAATAGTCTCCTTTATTTATGATGATATTTACACACCTGTGTTATAATTTCAGATCCCCCTGGTCAAGCAAACATTGAGCCCGTCTCACCTATACTGGTTGGTCAGACATTGACTCTAACATGTATTGTCACAGATCCTGGCTACCCATACCCAACCTTCCAGTGGCGTAGACTAGGTAGTACCCAGTTGTTACAATCTACGGGAGCTACGTACACTATATCTAGTGCTATGCTGTCTCATAACGGAGAATACACTTGTTTACCAACCAACATGATGGGTAATGGTCGACCGGCTACTGTTCGTGTGGTTGTTAATTGTAAGTCTGTTTCTCTTATGTAATATCCAACTTATTGAATCTTGATTTATCCTTATGATAATTTAAATTAAATCCTTGTTGTATCTAAAATTAATATACATTTTAGAAATATCGATCCTCTATAGCAATTTCATGTATATGCATAAATGTTTTTTACAAACTTGATCTAAAACATATTTGAATATTTGTTATATGATTGTAAGTAGAGGCAAGCATTAATAGAAATAATATAATTTTGTAAATGTTTGTTCAGAGATCATAAGTTAATTGTATACATTTACTTGGCTACTTTCACTTAACTTGTGTACAATGTCTTTTGAAAACAGTATGGTGATCGCAAGTTTTATATGTTATGGTAACAGTACATTGTATCATGAAATAAGGTTAAATATTTATTTTTCCATCTTTTTCAGCTCCGCCACAAATAATACAATCCTCTCCTCCGGGTGATACATGGACAATTCCTATCACGCAATCTAATCTATATCTGGAACATAAAATACAAGGACGACCTATGCCTATCATACAGTGGTATAAAGATGGTGAACCATTATCTGCATTAAGTAGTCTATATGAAGTAGAAACTACAAATGTACATGAACAGTATATGTATAAAGTCACCACTAAAGTTATATTTAATGGTAAGAATTCATTCATTTATTTCCATCATAGTTACCGGTAATACAGTCATGTGTTTGTATACAATACTTGACAATATTTAATTGCTTTTTGACATTTTGTTAATTTCATCTATTTTTATGTATTCTTTTTTAACCTTAGTCTTCCAACAGGAAAATATAGTTTAGCTCATTTTGGTGTATTTAGTTTATATAGGAAGGGAAACAACTCTTGTAAAAACATTAAACTCAGATATTGAAGTTGTCTCCCTTGTTATTTCAGGCTCTGGTCGTGACAAGAACAGGTTGCAGATTTCTGATCTGGGTAATTATACATGTCATGTATTATCCCCAGAGACTGGTAGTCCTGTCACAAAGTCAACATTCCTATCCCTAGAGTGTAAGTATAATTTTATGATATTATGTTTGTTTAAATATGCTTCAATATTTTGCTCTGTTACCGTAAATTTATGATAAAATATTGTGTACAAGGTATTTATTACCTTATCATTCACAGTCGTAGCTCAGCCTTGCTTGTGATAGTTTATCTTAATCATGGTTCTTTATATTGTTTTTTATTTTATATTAAACTCTTATTTATTTGGGATGATCGGTAGTTCAGTAATGCGCTGGACTACTGAACAAAAGGTTGTTGTTTCAAATCTCAGCTCCACCTTCCGATTGTTAAGGGATGCTTTTACAGTGTCCATATCCTGACTAAGGAGTCAGGTGGTGTCACATGGGCCGTTAAACGACAGATAAACATCATTATGAAACAAAAAAATTATTTGTCATTTTTTTACAGTTGCACCACAGGTGACAGCCAGTCCACGTGTTGCAGCCAATGTCGGTGAAGGAGCAACTCTCAAATGTCGTACACAATCTAACCCGCCCCCTGTGTTCCACTGGTTTCGTGATGGGCAGAGATTGACAAATAGTTCCAGAATGTTGTTAGGGTATCAGGCAGTTCCTGGTGTTGTTACGTACGAAGGTTATCTACAGTTACTTACAACTGAACCATCAGATTTCAAGGATTATACTTGTGAAGTAAACAATAAACATGGACAAATACGTAAACTTGTAACTCTCTCTCCTAAAGGTAAAAATTATCATAATGATTTTATAAATTTATTGTCCATTTATGTTTATACATTAGAAACTAAAATTATTTATAAATATCCTTGAGTTTGATTTATTCGAGGCAGGTCGAATCAGGTCCAACAAGAATCCATGGAATCATGACTGTAAGAATATTCCTACATACAGTGATATAGATATGTACATCAAAATATTCTGTTGATATCTGAATTTAAGACAGGGTATAAATGAAGACAGTTTTAAAAAACATTGCTTAATTCATCTGTATACTAAGTGATGTTACAATTTCTTGTTCTGACTAGTCTCTGACTAGTAGTCACTAAGACTATCCCTCACCGTTGTTAGTTAAGTTCCAACTGGGACTAAATAAGTTTCATGTATGATGAATTTGTCTAGCTAGCTTACGGAAAGTTGTTGGTTCTACCTAGGTGTACTTCTGGAGTTTTCCTCCACCACTGAAGTTGGAGAAGTCACATAATGACCTGGCTGTTAGGGTAACATTAAACCCCAATGAGAAAAAAGAGAAAAAAATTCTTGTTATTTCTATATTTCTTAGACAAACCAGAAGCACCAACAGACTTGTCATCCACTGGGAAGACCTGGGAATCTGTACGATTAAACTGGCTCCCTGGTTTTAATAGTGGATATCAACAAACATTCTTTGTACACATGCAAAGCGTTTATGGTGAAAAGAGTGTAGAAGTTTATCCTAATGGTACATCAGCCTTTAATGTGACACGTAAGTAGTTTATTTCTTCTAAAAGCAAAAATCGTTTGTGTTAACAAAATGCATGTTTTTATCTGTAAAAGATTTTGAGGTACATCAGTGTTTAAGAATAATTATGTAATAATTTGATTGTGACAACCTTTATGTCTTATTATATGAAACTTCTGAACATTCTTTCTAAGACTGCAACCTTGTGATTAATAAATGAAAAAGATAAAAAATAGATAAATACTAAAACATGTCACATGATCTAAATCATTTATTCACCTTACATTAATTTTGCTGAAGTTTTATGTGAATTGTTTGTATAACTAGTTGTTACTGTTGGTGTTTCAGGATTAATGCCACACACATCATACACATTTTATGTATATGGAAAAAATAGATTAGGGCAGGGACATAACTCTGTAGGCTTTACTGCAAAAACAGACAGTAAGTAGTTACTTCCCTTTGTTATATAAGTAGAACAAATTAAATTATAATTTAATATTTGTTTAAAGGTTTTTGATCTTCATAATTAGGACATTAATTTTACTCTTTTAATCAGTCAATAAGTTAAATATGTTCAGAAATTATGGTGATTTATGACTAATATAAAAAGGTCTAATAATACATGTATGTACCAACTGTGTACCATTTCTATCTATGATTATAATTCTATTCTGTTGTATTATTTTACAGTATTAATATTCCCTGCTTTGAAAGAAGTACCAGAGTTTCATGTTGAAGGAAAAGAACTCAAAATACCAAATGATTTAAATCAGTCGTACTGCCTACGTATAGAAGTTATTACAAATAACCGTAAGAAATGGACAGTGGTTGAACCCTGTGTCACGGCCGCTGAGGGTACTGTTACCCTCGCTCAACAAGGAGCCACTGATGTCAACGTGTCCATCTGTCTGGTATATCGTCCTGAGGTGTGTGGTGAACCAGTCATGAGTAAAATAAGTAAGTGCAGTTGTACTCATTGAATTAAATACACCATAATACACTTTACATCATTGTATAAGCCAACTATGGTCTATCTTCAATATTTCCCCTTGTTGCTACTATAGTTACCTCCCTTATTCTTACCTCCCTTTATTATACCTACCCTTTCAGTACAATAAATACTGACCACCTACTGCAGCCTTTAAATGGTTATAAAACAGCGAGACTTTGTATGTAAGAAATTAGTTAAAAGTTACAGATTATACTGATAACTAACATTAGCTCTACACCAGAGAGACTTTATGTCTGGTTGATGTATGCTTAATACTGGGGACAACAATCTACTTGTATCTTCTTTATATAAACCCTCTAATTTTCTTACCCTAAATGGACATTCTACAACAGTGAGGAGACTGAGTATATTTACTGAAACACACTAAAGTTGAATCAACCAGTTTATGGTACAACAATTTATCTCTCTTTAAAATGTAACCTATACTGTACTGTTAATTTCTGTTAATGGTTACCGTGTAATTAACCTTAGACATACCTGTAAAATAAGTGGCTATTTCTCAATGCATCTATTGTACATGTATCTTGTTTTGGGGTGATTTTAAAGTACACTGTAATTATAGTGCTTTGGTTGGGAAATGAGATGTGTGTTTTGTATAAAGGTCTTCAGGAAGAGAGATTGAACCAAAATAAATAGTAGCTACTGTGCTTTGTACTACAAGTCTAAACATTGACAATATTTGTATTAAGTCTTACCTGTAAATATTGATTTCCTGATCTCTATAAAGGATGTTATTTGTATTAACCTAAGAGCTGAAAAACTAATACATCTCATTTAGTTTAACCTATATATAAACTATATTCTGTCTTATATTGCTGTTTGCTATTAGTTTAGGCCATTAGTGAGATGATCTGAAGTATTAATTTCACTTGTTTGGTTTAGAAGAGAATATAAAAATTAAATGTAAATGTGTAGCAATGTGGTATATTGTATTTATAAAATGGCTGGGATATTCACCAGCCCGATTAGCTCAATTGGTAGAGCATCTGACTTGCAGGCAGGAGGTTGCGGGTTTGAGTCATGCATCGGGTACATTATTTTCCTCCTCCTAGTACAAATGCAAGGACTGGAATTTGTCTATATGGGATATAGACACTCCTATTTTATTACTTCTATACTGACTACCATATTCTAATAAGGTAATAAAATTACACTGACATTATGGTTACCCTTACTTTAACCACAATCAATAAAACATTGTAAAAATGGTCAGAACTAAATGGAAACTATCAGTATTTGTCATATATCCGTTGATGCATAAACCTATTTACAGATTAAATTACATTTGACCCCTTTCATACAAAGATATCCCATTATTCTTATATAAAAATGTTCATTGCTCCCTTTTTAACGCTCAAGTCCCTTTCAAAATTTATCCATGCCTGATTGATTCTGACAAGAGTGTATTGTTGATTACAGGATAAATGTGATTTGTTAACAAGTTCTCATTAAAGTCTACAAAATCCATTATAATAATAGTATTTGTAATAATAATTGCACTTGACAAAAGATTTCACAAAAGTGCCCAAAGTCATTTCATTTGCCTATATATCAGTCAAAAATGTATTAAATCATTTCTTTATATCAAACATTTACAGTCCTGTCAAGTGTTGAGAAAAAGTCTGTTTTTGATAGAAAGAAAATAAATATACGGGGGACTCTTTTGAGAAAAGCCCACAGGTGTGAAAATGGCTCAGATTTTAAAATTGTAAACTTTCAATACTGAGATAATTTGTAGTTTGTGTAAATTCACCTTTTATCATTTAAATTGTGTACAGTTTTATTATAAGGGTTGACCATTTTAATGTGCAGTGCAATAGACACCAGCAGTGAACTGTCTCATTCTGGTGTTGATGGCTAAACCCTTCTGTACAAGGATTATACCCGTATTTTAACATGTTGCATTTTTATCCTTGATACAAATATCACAGATGTTTTAGGACCCTTTTTTAATTAAGGAGAATTTGATGGGAGAAATATCTTGTGATATATTCATAAAGTTGATACATTAAGTATCAATCTATACATACTACAATATAATGTCTGCTGGAGGTACCTACACTGAACTATCAACAGTAGATTCTGGATTAATATCTACACTGATGTCTTCAGCTTCAGGTACAACAATTTATATATCCTTAGTTTCATTATAATGTCCAAAATATTATCAAATTACAAGTTCACTAGATACTGAATGTCATTAGAGTTAAATAGATTTAAAAACTGTACATTTTGAACTTTCAATTAAAACTCTTTTGTCATGTAAAGTGGTTAATGTGCTGGACTTGTAACCAAGGCAGACAATCTGGGTTTGATTCTCCATCAGGGCAGTTAATACCCTTTTATGAGACTTTGACCAAAAAAATGTTTCATTTTCTTCCGTATGTGCATAGAGATTCAGAAGAAGTCCAGGAAAACTAGTTAGTTACTGGCCGACACTGAAAAACAGCAATTGAAAAATGTACAGTGTATAAATTAGATCAATAATATTTTGCTATGGTTCAAGTTATTTTAGCAGGTATTGACTACCAATTCATTTCAATATTGTAATTTATACAAAATCAACATTTTTCTTACATTGGTCTAATCTGTATTGATATCAAATTTCATAATCAGGACTATATATATTTATAACCAGTGTGTTATCTAGAAACTAGTTGTATGAATGATTTGTTACCAAAAACATCAGGGAGTATATTCTACACCTGTACTACTATCATCTTGTCTATATGTTACGTCAGTCATTAACTGCAGGCAAATGTTATATAATATAAACATCACATGGATAACATCATTTTTTTCTCTTTAATTAATTATTACCATCAGATAAAATACGGGGCCCCTGAAGGAATCATAAAGTCATCTTGGAGTTAGTTTTAAGATAGTCTAAATAATAAATGAATCAAGATGTTAGGGGTGTGTACATGACTTGAGTTACCTACCAGAAAGTTGTTGATTAAATACATGGAGATGAATATTTTATATGAACACAAATATGTCATGGGTCGAACATGTCTCTAAATCTAATCATATCAGGTATTTTAAGTTGTACCAGATATATACTGTGTGTACAGGTACCAGTGTTTCCTGTGTTTGGTTTTAATTTCACCTGTATATATTTCCTGTAGTTGGTCCATATTGTATTGGTTTCTTCATTGATTTTTGCTGTAATATTTGTTCAGTCATTGACCATAAGTTGACAGGTGTGTCTATAAGTACATCAGATTATTATCTGTCCAGCCTGTCAGTGTGCCTTATGAGACAGAAAACAATCAAAACATTTGTATGAAAATTCCTCGGTTGGCAAGTTTTGCCTGCGTTTAATTTACCATCATGAAGACAAAAGATCAGATTGGGTCCTTAAATTTAACAGTATTAATTGTATACAACAAGTCTTTGTGTTCATAGAACAAATTCATAGTGTCTCTTGCCTTTGTTTACATGCTGGCTTCAGTATCAGTGTTTTCTGTGATGTTATAATAAAATGTTTTCGAACATTAATTTTGTGTCCCTCTTGACAAAAATGTAGATTATCCCTCCATATATAGAGAATTCCTGGCTTCTTGTGGAAGGATAAGTAAGTACTGGTTAGAATACAGACCAGGAAAATTGGTAAAACGATCCGACCGCCGTATATAGCTAAAAATATTGTTGAAAATTGGCGTTAAACCCGCTGAAAAAAAAACAGCAACATAATGTCCACAGGACAACTCTATATTTCTATTTTTTGTTGATATTTTCCCGTACCCTGTAAATCATCCCAAATTTCATTGTAGTAAACAAAAACTGTAATTTATAGCAATGTGACAGCTATCAAGTACAATGTTTCCATTATTGTATATGGTAAAATTTAACTATTAAACAATGCCGTACTAGTTGTCAGGTTTTGTAGACCAGCTGCTTGAGAACTTCCGATAAAATCATTACTAATTTCTTTATGTAAGGCAGTTAGTGTAGTTACGTCATCTACCCTTCTACAATATAAACAATGGCCCCCTTTTAGACATTGTTAAAACATGAACATGTACTTCCAAAAATATTTCAGCTTGTTACATGATAGCATAGTACACATGAGGCTCACCAAAGGGTAATAGTTTCTCAAAAAAATAAATAAAGAAGAATTAGGAATTTGAATATCTGACAATGAAACTACAGTAAAATATAGTGTTTATTGTCCTCAATGCGCCATCATTCAGTGATTTTTAGTTAAGACTCCTGACATGCCATACTGAATTATTGGTTTGATGATACAGTAACGTAAACCAGCTCAAGTTTGTGCTTAAAGTTTTTGCGAATCTTATTTCTAAATTTTGACCATACAATGAAATTAAGATTTTATGTTGTTGTTTTTACTCTGTTATCATCAAAATTTATTTTTTTAAAAACATGACTTTTAACACAGATTCATGCTTTGAATGATTTTACTAAACAAATCTTACAACAACAAAAAACAACAGTTTACAGCTGATTGTATTTTTATTGGATACAGAAATTGGACAGTGGTTGATAAATTGTGATTGTAGAATGTGACAAACACTTTTTATATGATTAAAAAAGTCCGAGCTCTGATTCATTGATTTCATTAACAAATGGAAATTTGATTAATTTGTTGATGTTTTTATACAATGAATATTGTATTACATTTATTCAGTTGTCACTCTTATAATTAGCATCCGATGTCAATTTTCTAATACAGTTTTGTGCGTTTCATTGTCCATACTAGCTATAGTTACAATGGTTGATACTAGCATAAATTTGTCTGCTCAGAATCTAAAATCTTGAAATACTTAATTAACACTGACTGACAGAATGCCATGATAATTGATGCTGACTATGACTGATAATACTCAATCTTTGAGGAGTAAATAGTGGATATGGATAATGATAGAATTAGATCATAATGATGATTATGATCTGACTAATAGAGTAAGTCTGATGTTAACCCATTGTATTTAAGTGTCGCTTGCTGTTGCGACTCAGTTCATGGATAAAATGTTCACTATTTACTTATGGAGACCCTCTCCCCTATTTGCGCTCTCATTGTGTAAAATGTTCACAATATGCTAATGGAACCCCCCCCCCCCCCCCCCCTTAATGTTATCATAGTATAAAATATTCCAGAAATTGTCCAAGCCAACCAGATAATTAAAACATAGTTAAACTCATCTTTCTTAAGTTTTATTCCCAAATAATCAGATCTTACTACAAGCATCTTGTATCATGTTGTATCTGTTATTATACCTTCAGCATTTAGACATTCATGTCTGTATAAAATATCATAAGAACAGCTGGTGTGTGCCCATCTTGATTTTTTTGTCTTGTATATCTCATTTAACTTGACATTTTGCTGCTTTGTAATCTTTTGTTAGACAGTTTAGTAATGATGTACTACTTACAATGTATAATTATTTTGGTCAGTAATCATTTCTATTGATATTTATGGTCATCTGGGAATGATGAAAAGACATTTAATTCTTATTATAACCGGCTGAAAGTGAGATCGTTTGATAGATTGTATGTTCTAGTCTGTACGATATTACCTTGTGGAGTCTTAAATCTGTCAAAAATTCAAAGTAAAATGTAGCTGTATATAATTGGAATTTTAAGCCACTGTAAGCCTTTTTAATAGGTTTAGACTTTATTGATTCTAGATTTTTATCATCAATTTGAGCTTCACCAATCAGTCTGTGTTTGGTTAAATGTACTGAGAGAAAGTACAGCACATTGCTACAGCTTGCATTATGTTCTCTAACCAATTAGACTGTGATGGCAAGATATCTTCTTATTTGGCACAGCCAGAGAGGATGGCCTTTCTGAATTCAGGACAATCAAAGAGCTGAATAAGTGGGGCCGGACATGAAGTCACTGTCAGTGAGCTCCATAGTTTTAGATTTCTTTGTCGGTCATTTTTGGAAACAGAACAATAGATCAGCTTTCCATTGCCGTCACTTGCTGAGTTTTGATGCAGACCGAAGTTCTATGTTTTTCTACATCCACCATGCAATTGTAAAACTAATTCCTGTTCGATGTTGCCGTGCAAGTCTATATTAGTCCAGTTTCCTTCTGTACTTTGGTGTTTAATCACATTACTTAAATACGCCATAAATGCCTTACTATTTTTAGAATTTCAATCAATGGACGTGAAACAAACAAACTGTATAAAAACTGTTATTTTCTTGTAATCCTAAAATGGATTTATCTACTAGCATGTTGTCCTTTGTTAAGATTTCATTGTATGACTGTAATCATGAAAGTTTCGTAAAACGGATTCCTAATTTCTGTTTTATGAAATTTAGCACCGATGGATCAGAGGATTAATTGTCCAATTAACTGCAGCCCAAGAGACGTAATCTCCTTTCATGTGCAATTAATGGAATTTTTTATGGTTTTGCATCATTCTCATTAGATCATGAATTATAAATTGATGCTTGAAAAAAAGACAATTACTGCTAGGCTAGTTTCAGCTAATTGATGTCTGGTCTCTAAATTCCTTAGGTCTGGTTAAAATTCTCCTTGGTGAGAAACATCTGCACTCCTTGTCTTAACTGGCAGCATTATGGTGCACTTTTGGCAGTTTCTGTTACAGTATAAATTTACTGCAAAAGGTTTTCCCAAACCCCTTCCCCCATGTCTCGTCCCAATATAATGGATTAGATTGGGTGGCCTTCGTCAGTGCATCTGAGGTTATTGATGGGAAACATGTCTTGGTTATTCTGTCAATGTGTACTATATATACCTATATATGGGTGAAAATTATCGGCATGTCAAAGAATTTCCTTTTTTCGTCAGTCAATTCTGGTTTTACTAATTCCTCAGCACAGAGGCTTAGTTCTTCCATTTTTTCCAAAACCATTTTAAATCATCACTCATTGATGTTGTAATGTCAAACTTTTGTAAACACCATAAGAGGTGCCTCAGGAGTTCAGATAATATTATACATTATCTCTTAGAAATTTCTATAATAAGCTGTATCTACCCAACTTAACAACAGTATCTATTTATCCTATGGTAAGCTGTTTATTAAAAGCATCATTGTTTGCAGCTGGTGATAAAACCAGGCTAATCTGTATTTTGGTGGATGTTCATTATAAGCCTCTTTAAGCAATTTAATGTCCTATTGTTTGATGGTCATCTTTGAAGTTCCGAACTTCTTCATTGTATCAACAAACATTAGACATGTATTGGTGATTTATTCATATTTTCTTCGGCATGTGTATTATTTGACAATATTTAAGGTTCTCTCACTGTAACACAGCTGATTCTCTAAGCTGACTGAGACACAAGTGCTTTGAATTATGAACATGTTATGAATGAAGGACTTGTCACAATAATTTTACCTCCAGTAAATCATTCACCAGCAGAATGACTTTCACAGATTTCTCATGTTTCTTTGTCCTTCTTGTTGTCTTCTTTCTGTGTGCTAAAAACGCATAGCAACAATTACACAGCAGCTCAGTGAGCTCTCTTCACTGGAGGCTGGAAAATTACTTATCCTTAAAATTCACACTTCACCGACTCCAAAGTGATATACTATTAATGTTTTATATAATCTTCATCTGGTTCAAATTTGTCTCTCGGCAATATGTTGATTAAAGCTTTAAGTGTTCAGGGGTGTATGTTGCAGGGTGAATTGGATACCCCTGTGAATGTGTCGCTACAGTGTTGTTCCGTTTGTGTCCAGGATCTCTTGCATGGTGTTTGTTCTAACTGATGTGAACTGTTTGCGATATTCACCTGATATGAAATTCTTTCCATTAATAAATTTTTGTCATGTAAAATGTTTTTTATTTATTTTCTAATCATGATTGAGATAATGTCATGTTTCAGTAGTTGCAGGTATTGCTATTAAAGTATGACTGCTACATGCCCCCCCCCCCCCCCCCCATATTTGTTTGGTTCAAGAACCCCAAACGTCAAACTCTGCACCTGAAGTGTTTAGTCGAACATGCATTATAGATACTGTGCATGTTACCCGGAGTTCTTCTCTTTCCCACACTAATAGATGGACTTATGTTTACTAAGAAAATATACATCCATGTTTTTTCTCAGAGCTAGTGAACATCTATTATTTGTATTCTGAAACTCAGCCTTACAGAATCCTGAAACATGTTTCTCTCTGTTATTCAGTCAGATAGATGTGAATCTAAAAAATCTTGTGCCAAGTCCAGTTTGAATGAAATTGTCATAAACATCTGTCACAATTTAAGTTTACATTTATAAGGAAGTAATTAGACTGCTTGCATATTTATATAAGCAATGTGGTGCATGGTGTACTCATTCAACTTCATAGATAGTTGACTTGTTTAACATTTTCTATGTACAAATGTATTCTCTGAGTTTCTCCCCCCCCCCCCCCCCCCCAAATATAAACTAACGAAACTCAATCTGTAAGGCTGAGTTTCAGAATACAAATATAGATGTTCACTAGCTCTGAGAAAAAACATGGATGTATATTTTCTTAGTAAACATAAGTCCATCTATTAGTGTGGGAAAAGTTGATCAAATGTGATGATTTTTTATTGGTATTGTATATGCTATTTTTTTTCGCAAAAATATTACATAATTTTGATGCTATTAATATATGATATACTGTATAGTATACAAATTCGAAATAAATTATGGTATATAAACATGTCCTACTTATGTCTACCTGATTTTTTGGTAGCTTGGTACTGTAGAAATATATGATGTGTTAAATAGTTTGACCAGTGATATTAATCTTGTATGGTATGCATAATCAGAATATGCAAGGCATTCTTGTATCTACACAATGTATTGTGTTTGTTGTATTTCACACCTTTAAGCTAATCAATTACATCTTTAACAGCTTGTCTTAGACATCAATAGGTATTTCTATAAACTTATTAAAGTGACTTGACCCACTAAATACAATATAATCTTATAAAATTATCACTTATTCACAATTAATTCCCCCCTTTGGAGCCCCACTCAACTAATGGCCCCCAAGGCTTATTCTCTGCTTTCACTTCAGTAAACACAATCATGTCCGTTCTACCTGAGTTCACACTATAACCAGTCAAGGGAGAATGTAAAAAAAGTATACATAGTGATAAATACTGTACAACTTTCAAGGATTCTTGACATAATTTGTGCATTTTAGACAATATCTGTTTAAAATATTGATTTATCATGAGTCTAGTAGTTAATTAAGGTTCAGAATTAGTTATTTGAGAGATTATTGGTGACTCAGTGTCGTGTTCCACAGTGTGTAATGTGCAGACGGCTCATATTGGCCGACTTTATCCACAACCACTTCTGTACTGTTTGTGAATAAACTTTACTGATATATAAATATCTCGATAATAAAACGACAATAATATGGAAATTATATGAGGGAACTATTTGTGACAAGTTTGTTTTTCATTGTGGTGAAAAGTTTGGTGTAAGTTTTTGGACATTTCAGTTGTACAAGAAGATTGTATGTCCTACTTTGTTGTATATAACTGATTGCCTGGGTCATTGTGTTATAGATTTACCTGTGTTAGTGTATTCTGTTCAACTATGGATATATTGTGATCAGAAAGTGTTCTATTTATCATTTACTTCAATTAATTTCATTTAATTGAAGTTGTATTAAGTTCTGTTCCAAAGTTTGGATTTTATGAAAATTCGAGATATTCAAAGATAAATCAACAAAATGTCTGATAGTAAGTATTTGGGATTTATGTTTATACTTTATCTATAAAATATGATTCAGTGTTCTTCATGTTTTTATAAATATTGTATTTATTTGTATGTATTTCAGTCTATTATTACTTCTTCAAGTGACAACACACCATTTGCGACTGAACTACATGCTTCCATTACATTGTTATTTGTTATGTGTATGATTTGAGCCTTTGTAATGTACATGTAATAATGGCAGAAGATATGAAATTAGGACCGCTTGTCTTATCGCAGAACTATATAATTATATGTTTAATTAAGAAGAGAGGTAAAATTGACATAGATCTGTCTATTTCCTTTCTCGTAGACTTGAGGAAGTGAAACTTAGTATGATGTGATCTCTTAAGTTCCTTCTTTTTTTGGAACAAGAAACAAAGGAGGAATATTAATGCTATCTGAACATTTAGGTGGTTTCACTATCAAATTGACATTAAATGAACTTTAGAAAACCAATCTGTACATGGTTATTATAATGAGGTGGTCTTTATAATGATCAAACTGCTCATCATGTGAGATTTTAGGATAGTTTAGTGATTGTAGAAATATTGGCCACAAAATTCAACAAACTTGCTGTTTGGTTACTTGTAACTCTTCAGCAATGTAGTTGCATGAGTGTCTATCTACAGTGCTAGGGATCACAGGTTGGATCCCCAGTGTGGACCATGATGTTTCTCGTCTACAGTACTAGGGAGTAGGGATCACAGGTTGGATCCCCAGTGTGGACCATGATGTTTCTCGTCTGCAGTGCTAGGGATCACAGGTTGGATCCCCAGTGTGGACCATGATGTTTCTCGCTCCTAATTTACTTCAGTGTGGAACTTAACATAGAAGTACCTTAAAGTTTTACATTGCCATGGAAGAAAAGTTTAACAAAATTAAAGACTGAAAGTGAAAAGTTTTAATTGATTCCTTTACCATCTCTTAGACTTAGTTAGTTTTCTCATTTAATTGAAAAGTTGATTAATCAATACTGGGAAGAGAACATGAAGTATTAACTGCTGCTTAGTGTCAGGCTGTTGTGTTTACTGATTATTGATTCCTGTAATTGTTTAACTGCCAATGTTATCTCTTTGTAATTGTCCTCATCTTTGATTGACTTCAGACTTCGTGATTCCTGGTATTTGACTCTTCTAGTAAAGGCACCTTAGAGATTTGAAGTTTAGTCTGTTGATCAGAGCCTGAGGATCCTTTACTCTGAATTATAACTTATAAGAAAACTGCTTCATTGTATACTAAATTTATTATTTTCCTTGGTAATAGGCTTAAAAAAGTTCCCTCTTACTTAACCAACCTTATTTTTTCTGCCAACCTTAAACCTTTTTGTGCTTGACCTATTTTGTCTTTCCAATATATTCATATGAAGTTCAGAACTACATCTCAATTTAAAATTTGTACAAACTTGAATCTGAGAAAGTTTTGACGACCATTACCAACAAAATGTAGTACCCCCGAACATTTTTGGGATGTTAGTGAGTTCATTATTTTGTTAGTATTCATTTCTTTGTCTAATGTCTGTATGTTAATTACCTAAGTTCCACTATTGTTCTGCTAAGGGCTAGTTGCGACACATCATATAATGTAGATTATGAATTGATGTTTTCTATATTCTCGATTTAGTGATACCCATAGAAAGCACCATGTATTTCTTGTTTAGCGATTCAAGTATGCTAGCAATTGTGCAGTAATTAAGCTGCAGTATTCTGGAGGAACATATGGCGTTATTCTGCACTCTTGGTGTTATAAGATTGTATTTGCATGAAATTAATCATACTAATTATTTTTATTGCTATGCAAACATTCTACATTAATGGATGTCTGTATATGGACTGATTTTTCATGATATATGAACTGCATTTGTTGGATTCTTTGTATTAAGATATTATCTTGGTACTTGACGAATAATTTGCCTCACATTTCCATATAGAGACGAGAACTCATTAAGTAAAAATTGGCCATCAGTCGCCAGAGACTTTGGTCGTTACAGCAGATTGTTTTTTAAATTTTTGTTCATGATAGAGCTCGTGTAATTGATATTCAGTGTTTAGGATTAGTTTTGGATAAAATTATAGCTATTAAAAAATAAACTACAGTACTGTATTGTACAGATTGAAAATAATACTTTGGTTGTTATGACAACCTCTGAGTGTTTCTACCAAAGGTTTTCACTTGTTTGTGACATATATTTATGACCAGCGGTCACAAGATCTGCTAATGTTTATCCTTCAAAGTTTGAATCATTTGAGGGCATCAAAAACTAAGAGTAATGGAGAGTTATAAATAAGTGTCAATCATTGTCCACTACTATATTGTGTGAACTGTTGTGTAGTTTGCATATTGAGTATTGTCTGAACAATGAATAAATTCATTGTTGTGTTACCTATTGATATAATATGATTGATAGCAATTTATGTACGAGTAAGGACTTTCCTATAATGGTCAATGTTCCAAAATGAAGTCACTATAATAATAATAAAACGACATTTTTGTATGCATGCAGCCGATTACAAATTCTTGAAATAAGGGCTGGGTCTTTACTGATTCCAATCATTGAACGATCCTCAAATTGAAATAATTTAGATAATAATCAAGATAATTACAGTTGTCTGTATTCAGTTTGTATATTACATAGTGTACACAGACATAAAGAGAGCCATGGTAGCCCTAGGGGACATGACTGGTTGTTAAAATACTGCTGAGAACAATGTACTATATACAGTGTGATGTGTGTAATGGTTATGATTCATCGTATATGGTCAAATATTGTCATAAATCTTGGACAAATCTGACCATTTAATGAATGGTTCACACATTAACCTGTTTAGGACTGTCCTGTCTTGTATATACTGAGTTACTCCTGTCTGTGTATTAAATGAGGGAGATCAGTATCATGTGGACAAGAATATCATATTACCAGGATGCTCCATTTGCTGGGTCAGGGTGGAATTAATCATTGCATCCTTTGTTTGTCCGTGCATCCATGAATTTGTCTGTTATATTACCGCACCCATTTATAAGTTTTTTTTTGCTCTGAAATTGATTGAAATATTTTATGAATATGTACTGTTCCAAATTTTTATTCTTTGTCGTTTTGACTTACTTTTCTTGACTTCTTCGTCATCCTTTTTTAGACTATATAACTTCTACTGTGTATTACTGGTAACTACTTTACAATTTCTCTGATCATTTTCTGCTGTATTACATTGATTGGTTTGTTAATCATGACAAGTCATTAAATCTGTGATATAATTTCACTTTGATTTAAGTATCTGAATTAAGTAAACTTGCCTGAGAATTTGCACCATCATTTTGCCTAAAAGTAGTGCTTTCATTATTAAAATCTTGCATACAAAGCAAACATTCATACTTGAGTCTGTCATACTCATAACTTCAAGTTGCTCATTAAAATTTTATGCTGTTTAATTGCACAATTTCTCACAAGTTATGAGCTTTTTGCATCAATCATATGATATAAATTTAATTATTTCATGCATTTAAAAGACTATAATACATGTATCAATTAATTCTTTCATGATGTCAGTGTTTTGATTTATTGCATAAAATCAGGGGATTCATGCAGCCACATATTTATAACCTTATGTGTGTTTAAAATTCCAGTATCATTGTGATCCAGTCTTTATGTCTGTGTCAAAATACACATAATTGAGCACAGAGTCTAAGTTACTTTTGTATACATTATTATTCTATCATGTACGCATTTTAATGGCTTGGTGATCTGTATTGTAAATCTATGTTAAAATTTGACCAAACTTTTATGATGACTATAAATATTACCTGTTAAGGTCAATAAGCCATTACTATAAGCCTACTTCTGTCTCCTTCAGATAGTTTTCATATACAACAACCCATTGAAACACGTTGGACCTTATGTAGATGTATTATACATATTGATTCTACAATTTTAATGGACCCATACATGTAGGTGACTCAGAGTACATGTATGTTTGCTTTTCATATTGTTCAAAGATTTTGATTTTGAAACATGAAGGGTTAAATGATAGTTTAGAATTGAGCTTGTACCAGCTATCTCAGTATAATGAGTAAACTAATTCACGAGGTCGCTTGTTCTCCTTCACTCAAACGTCCTTTGTTCTTCTACTCAAGTTTCTCTATGGTAACAAGTGACCCTCGTATGGTAATGTCCAATGACCTTTAAATGGTAAATTCTTGCATACATTATTTTAAAGTTAGCTTTCACGAACATGGAGGCATTTTTGTTTGTTCAAATTTTCAACTTTCTCTCCAACTGAGTGAAGAAGGTTTCATAGTCAGCAGATCTGAGGTGACCCTATATTATAAAGTCATGTTAGTGGATGTATTCACCAATTTACCCCTTGGTTTGCTTGACCACTGACAAGTGGTGCAAGGTGTCCACTGAACTATTGACCTTTGTAGATTTGGTGTAAATGTTGTCTTATCTCACAGAATACACAAGATTTCACTTTTCCTATCTTAATTCTTAAAGCCTGGATTCCTGTATCACTCAACTGACATATATCAATATACATGGGGTCTATGGTTCTAAACTTAATAATAAAGGAAATGGATCTCAATACTTACTTGTTAGAGACTGTGGTCTGCGTTGATTGTGCTGTCAGGACCTGTAACCGGACGATCTGGATTTGAATCTCGGAACCTTGAATATTCATTTTTACTGACGTTTATATTAAACAAGCTTTTATATTTTTGTGTAGTTTATAGCTTACTCCTTTTTACTTTATTCTGATGAATACAGAATACAGCTGGTTGTGTCTATTATAAATATTAGGCTGAAATAATGCAGCTATGATAGACGGTTAATACTGTAAGTGCTTATAAATGTAGTTTATAAACACACAAAAAATCTGTGATATCTGGACCGAAGGACAAACTTGTAGTATGAGAATGGGAGATTTGTTCGTGATACTTTAATGGAACATTTAAATGTAGTTTACATACAAATATTGTTAGATCTTATCTTTTGAGTAACGTTCGAATTTCAGTGTAGCTTGTGACCAATAAGCAACCAGAGTAGTTCCTTTCATGTCAACCCTGAAATTTAACACAAGTATTACTTACATTATTTCAATAGTACAAGTTACTTATATAGTATATGATTTGAATATTTTTGATACTAAGTTTTTCAAATATTCACTTAAGCACGATACCATTTCACTCCAGTTAGTATTGCGCACATTTGAACAAGGATATCAATGTATCTTATGTGCCTGTAACAAGGTCTGGAGACTTTGATATCAGTTATATCATCTGTCCTTGACCTTTGTCACAACCTCACCTGGTGCTCAGACTGAGTTTATAGCACAAATCAGTGCAAGTAGAATCTTGATGGGATAAAAGTTGAGATGCTGTACGGCAGTACTTATCAGTCCATTTGAATCTAAAGCTCGATACATGACTACACAGCGTTGGTATAAACTATAGTAAATGTCTGAACTTCAATGCGTAAACTTAACATTGTACTACAACTACAAAATTTGTAGATCGATAGATCTTATCTATCTGTCATCAATGTCGTCTTTTTAAAACCATGTATATGTCACCGTATAAAGTTGAGATATAGTCAGAGATTTCTGTACATCTGACAATACATGATTGTATGAAATAACTACAGGACAAATAAACTTGTTTACATTACTTAATACAGTGAATGTTGACAATTATATTACTGGTTTTCAGGTTAAAGTCATTAAATAAATCCATTAAAAACATCATTATGATATAATATCTTGGTAATATATTCACCAATAAAAGAATCTTGTAGAGTTCAATGCTTACATATTACTTTTATACTGTTTATAAACAATTTAATTATAATTGTAAATGTTATAAACAATTTTAGAGAACACCTTGAAATATAATTATGGTATATAAAATTGTCACATAATATTCAACATCATACTAATACCCCCCCCCCCCCCCCCGACCCCCATAGTATTGACATAATTGTTTTCTGAGGAAGATTTCCCCAACATAATTTGGGAGTGACTTTCTTCCAGTCTGTAATTAATGCAGTATTTGGTGTTTATTAAATCAACTCAATCATATGATGTGTAAAATCAGTACCAGAGACATTAACTCTGCTAGAATAAAGCCATAGCTTGAAAACAAAGGAATGTTGCTATGTTAGTGAATCAATGCATTTTCCCAGTGAACATCACAGCAGCTATCTCTTAAACCCTCATTGACTATTTGGTTAAATGATCTCTGAAAACAAATGAGGCATTTAGTTGTTACACATGTAAACGTTTGTGCTCCATGTTTTGAGCCATTTTGACATGCGTATGGTGTGACAGAAACAAGAAAACTCACCTGTTACCATGGTAACCAACCATTTTAATTAGAACCAGACTGAATACTCTTGAAGTTTCATGGTTAGGTATTTCCTAAGAAAGCTTAGGTCATGTTGCATCTGGGTATTAGTTTGTGATGTTCTGGGATTTTCTTAGGAATTTATAACACAAATCATGGCAGGATGTAATTAGGTTTTATCTCCTATATCCTGTACAAAGTAGTTTTAGTACTGCCTATGTCGTAATATTTCATTTAGTTATATAAAAGAAAAGAAAATTACATGTTTTATGTAATTTGTATATAAATTATATGTAAATTGCATTAGCCAGTACTTTTAAGGGTACAGTGGTACCTAAGGTCCCAGTGTCCCAATACAAGAAAGTCTCCATTTTGTTTCTCGTTTAGTCTAAAACTATCATGAATGTAAGTAACTCCATCTTAACCTTGTCTGTTAGTGCACTTAGTTCACCACATGTCTGAGTTCTCTGATATGTTTTGTATATTAAACTATCTAGATTCATGTTTACACTGTCCAGTATAAAGTTAACATTGTATGAATGAATTGAATATGGTGACATTTTGACAGGTAATGGCCGAGTAATATGTTTATTGCTGTTCATTGGACAATCTCATTACAACTGTCATATACGGTATGCAAACTGTAAGACTTGATGTTATTGCTGTAATGTTGATGAAGTCTGTTCTGTAATAGTACTCATAGTCTGTCTGTATACATGTAGTTAAAATGTCTGCATGGAGAAAGGCTTGTATCAGCCAAATAGAGGCAGAAATACGTATGTCGAGTTTTAGAGCTGCATTTGTATTGTGTATTATTAAAATATTGTTGCTAGGACGCCATTCAATATACATGTTATGATGTATAATGTAGAATTGTTTGATTTTCTTGATATTTTTTTTGGACCATATCTATCACTATATTGACATGAAAGTTAACATTTTGATTGTTTATAATTTCAGATGAAAAGAGTACCCCTGATTTAACAGAGACACAAGTGATTATTATAGGATGTGTGTGTGCAGCTATACTTATCTTCTTGTTAATTATTCTCATCTGTATTATATGGAGACGTAAACAAAGAAATAAAAGTAAGTACCTTGTTAATGTTATACAGTATACACTTAATGTTACCTGATGGTACCTGAACCCAGAAGGTGGGGGTTAAGTCAAGTCAATCTTACCTGAATTTGATAGTGGTGACTGTATTTGAAATGTGTATCTTGTATTGGTTCTGTGTTGGTTCTGCTAAACTTTGCTAACTCATAACTACATTTTGCTGTGAAGGTATACAGACCTAAGTACCTTCTCGGCAATTCACGTCACGTCATGTAGCATCACGTCGCAAAAAGTGGCTTCAACTTTTTTCAAGCCAGTGTGGGCCCTGCCTGAGGGTTCCTAAAACAGGGAGGTTTGCAGGGAATCAGGTGTTAAGTCTTGTTGATCTTACCTGAGGGTACCTGAAACAGGGAGGGGCGCAGGGAACCAGGTGTTAAGTCTTGTTGATCTTACCTGAGGGTACCTGAAACAGGGAGGGATGCAGGGAACCAGGGGTTAAGTCTTGTTGATCTTACATGAACTTGTTGGGAGGTAGGGGGTTAATGTGAAGGAAATGTGAATACCAATTAAGGTTCTTGTGTTGATATTTTGTACATGCTTGGATAGATTTACTTTTACAATGTAGTTCTTTGAAATGAACTTGTAATCATTAAGTTGTGTGCTTTTAATTTAAATATTTAGTAACTACCATCACCATATTAGATAATGTTAATATTTGATCTTTTCCATTGTTACAATTTGACATTGTTATATATGTTAATCTTGCTTTATTCATTTTCATGCCCCCACCACTTGAGGGAGTGGGGCATATAGATTTGTCCTTGTTTCTTATTGATTGTGCATTTTTGTACCAAGTATTAAATTCTATTATTTCATTATTTCAGATAGCAACAATGATCCACACAGGTGAGTGTCAGTTTTCTCTCTCATGGTTTTTATCAAACATCAGTTAGTTTATGATGATATTGAATCATACTGTATCCAATGACAGGGTGTGTCTTATACTGTATTGATTCCTGTCAATTCTGATTTCAATTTACTGTCAGCATCCATATAGATTGTTGTTAACTCCTACATGCTTTTGTACAAAATAGATTTATCTGTTGTAACAAAGTGTATGCAGTGGGTTGATGACCAATTTATGGTTTGATCAGAAACGTGAAATATGTTGTTTTTTTATCCTGTGTTGTGTGTGATGCTTTGGATATATACTGGATATATGTGAACAATATAGATGATATAAATCTGATGGTTAGAATATAGTACTGATGATATAGGAAGTATTCAGGTAGTCAAATCAATAAACTCTGGATCTCTATGGTGACTGGGTGATTTATTACAAAATGTTCTAATTAAAAGGCTGTATTACTATTTATTGATTTTAAAGGTAAAAACTATTGAGGTTTTAATAGCTTGATTTTACTTAGCATGTTATTTTCTTGTTTGTTATAAATTAAAATTAATATAAACACTGTCGTATTCCTGTGACTTATTGTAAATTTTTACTTGATTTTGTGTTATTTTTCATGGTATGTGATTGCATGATCATTGCTCCATGTTACCTGTCATCTAACGAAGTTTCCATCTAAAATTTGTTTCCATGTAAATTATCATTGACATTCTTTTCTTATTTCAGTCCTCGAACTGTGCAACAAGGTAACGGAGCACTTTCAAATCAGAAACCACGTAATTTTGACAACCAAGGTATGAGAACTCTAGGAGTTGAGCATGGTAGTCATAGTAACCAAGGAACATTAACTCAATCTAACAATTCATCACATTTTACTAACATACCTAGTATAGCAGCCAGTAATATATCATGTAAGTTTTCATGTTTTATGTTCCACCCCTGTCATGGTCGTTGTAACCTACACTGAATGTCACTTTGTTGATACTTTTAACCAATCAGATGTCAGTGTTTATACTCTTAACCAATCAGATGTCAGTGTTTATACTCTTTAACCAATCAAAATGTTTCAGCCATGTATGACCATTGTTGATTTATTATCTCCCTTTTTTGTAAAATCCTACAGGTGTCACTGTGATTTGACCTTTTACCTATTGCTTCATTCCTTGCTCATGTCATTGTAAATATCACTGTACTCTGTGCTGAGTTCAGTTGCTGGTTGACCCAAGCTTTGGTAAAGTGTCCACCTCTTAATACCTTGATCATTGCTTTCATGATCAACATGTTTTCACTGGGATAATCAAGTCTTTGTCAACTTAGTGAAGGTTCTTAGGATTATAAACAAACTGTTCACAGCTCAGTATTATTGTCTCATAAGGAGCATGGAAGCCATGTACACACTGTAGGCAAGCTGCTCATTGCTTGTAGCTGATATTGCAAGTTTTCTGTCTTTTTTCTGAGGACTTCAGTTTTGTGATGCAAAGTGTTGTACGGACTTAACATAATTGCTTTGAACACCATTTTTTACAACACAATATGACAGCAATTGCTTTGCCACCTACAATAGATGACAATAGTCAGCATTATTTGATGGTTACACTGTTGTATGATCAGCATGTTTGTGGGTGCTTTATTATTTTGTAGTTAATACAGGACATTCATTTGAGAAAATCTTGATTCTTCTTCATTATTTTATTGAAAGCATCATGTCTAGTTAGTGTTTGCCTGTGAATGTTGTCCTTTATGTAATTTAATACTTAGAGGGTTCAATGCAACAGTGTCATAACTCATATTGAAATAAGAACAAGTTACGACAGTGTTGCGCTTCACCCTCAAGTCTTGTTACTGGAGAGCATAATCATATTAGTTGTAATGAGTGCTACATTCAATAGTTATAAAGCTAATGATTTTGCTTTGCATTTATCTATAGACTATTAGTTATATTCTTCATTTTGTCTTGCTTTGAAAGTGGTTGTCTCAGGTAGATGTTATCTTGATACATCAGATCAGGTTACCTGGGCTGCGTTTGTTTGCTTTCTATATGAACTGATGTTATAATGGATAGATCATTACTTGCTGAAACCTGAACATGTACTAGAAAATCCTTTCTGTAACGATAATATCCCTGATGATTAACTTTTCTGTTAATGTGTTTTCTCAGTATGGAAAACTTCCTGTATCTAGATTATTCATCTTCAATAAACAAGTGGTGTGTATAGAATGAGGCCCTGTACACGTCTTGTGTACATGTATATGACTGTCATAGAGGCGTTTTCCTTCCCTCAAGTTTCAGTACAATCATTCCCCTGTTTGTAGGTTTTGCAGCTTAATCAAATAACTCTTTATTACTGAACAAGTCCTCTTAATTAGTGGAAGTCATATCTCATTATGCTTCAATATAAGCATCCTTGGTCCAATAATTATTATACTCTTAGATTCAGGATAGTTTAACCATCACATTTAGCCTGCATGGTTGATTTTTATGGGACAATTTTTTCACCGCTTGTTATTTTATGTTAGTTCTATATTTGCTATCATGTTACCATTACCCATATTAAAGTAGCCATTGAATCATGACCTTGCTTGCTATATGCCTGTTTATTACAACACCTGTTTCTTGACATGTCACCATGTTCTTTTACATCGTTCTTGCATATTAATTTAATTTCTTAATTTTAAACTCACAATTTAGTTGTTTATAATACATCTAACCACTTATAAATAGTGAGAATGAATTTATAAAAGTGAAAAAAAGAATTGTTTACTTATTAATAGTTATGTAAATTTATCAACTAACTGTTAGCTTCATTCAAATGAAGTATAGTATGTAGAGGCCTTTTTTAAATGTGCATGTAGCTACACAAACCTTGCTGCTAGTATACCATAAAATTGCTTGCCTTGACACTTGTCTGTATTGACCCCTTCCAGGTGTCTGTTTGACCCCTGTCTATTTTGACCCCTGTCTGCACGTACTGCTTTGGTGTTAGATATGCTCATTGATATAAAGGATCATTTTAAATAGAGTACTGGTATATATTGTCATATCAGGTATTTCTCACGATATATAGACATAAACATATTCAATAACTATAAAAGTCTTTTGAATAAATGTGCTTTGAAAATAACATTTTGTGTAAAGCATTAATTGTCAAGCAGCATGAGTAGAAAACTGTTGCGTTATTAATTTTATACAATTTAAATAATTTCTCATGTTGGCGTGTAAATGTCCTAATTTATTACTCATTAAAATTCATTTGAACAGCTTGCTGAGTATGTGAATATCATAAAAGTTTATGTAAGAATTGGATATCTATAAATTCATTTATAAATTAAATCATTTATAACTAAAAAGTAAGCGGTCAGTTGGAGTAACCTCCCCTGAAATTTGAATTTCAGATGGTGTTCATTTAGATAGTAGAAATGGTTATCCGATGCAGTACCATAATACTGGAGACAATTATCCTTTAGGTGACATGTCATATGAGTCTCATACGTATGACAAGACTTATGAATATGAAATGAACAGGCGTAATGCAAGTAAGTTCATGATTTCATCTCATTTCAAAGACAATACAATGAACAGTAATACTATAGGAATCAGATAATGCTGCACTTTGTTCATATAGATCATGGTCTGTTCCCTTCCTCTTCTTTCTCTAAGTTGTCTACTTCATTGCAGGGGTCCAAATTTCTGTTTTGTTTCCGCTGCACCCTGAGGTTAAGATTTCCATTTTTTTTCAAAATTTTCATCTTTCACCTATATCATTGTCATGTTCTATGTCAATTACATTCTTTTGTTCCTCATTAAATTTGAAGTGGATTTGTCATTGTTATGATATGAGTGTTGTGTCAATTAACTAACTGGTATTATAGACATATTAAGTCATTGATCCATGGAATATGAACATCTTGCATAAATTCTGACATGATATCTAGAATTCCATCATTGGTATCACCTTAGTTACTAGTTATGATTCATTCTAGTGATATTCGTGGTTGGGCCATCCTTAACAAACTTCTTGTTGACAGTTTGGTGACCAATCATTAAAAAAATATCCGGACCTAAACATTTTTAGCGATTTTTTCGTAAAAAAAGTTTATTCTGATTCCGGCTTTTCAGTTTCGTTACAAGCATAATTATGGTGTTGACAAAAAAATATTAAAAATTGCTTGCACACTAAACAACTGTTAAAAGTTTAGGTCGCATAACTGCAAACAACAATTTTTTAGGATGGCCTTAGCTTGTGTTGTTAAGCATATATATATATACATGATTATTGCACATATCATCTAGGTACATGGTGTATTATTGTTATATATTGTTGTGATATTATATAGTGTGGCCTTGTAGAGTAGATGCTGAAGGTTATGGCTTTGTTTGATAAGATATTAGAACTGTCAGAAAGTCTTCATAATTATATTGTTTTACTTGTTTTATTATATAAGAAATATATATAGAGAGCCTCCATGGTCAAGTGGTGATGGTCTATGACTAGTAATCACTAGCTCCTCATACTTGTGAGTTTGAATCCCAACCTGGACTAAAATTCATATGTGAGGTAGCTTGCTTGCAAAAAGGTCGGTAGGTCTACCCAGGAGTCTTTCTCTGACTTAATGGCTGGAAAGGTCCCTAAATGACTCTTGCTGTTGGTAAAGTGTTAAACCCCAGTCAGAAGACTATGTGGAAATCATATTCAATACTATTTCATTAACTTCCAAATAAATATAAAGTTATGCCTCTTTTGTGTAAGGAATTCAGACATCTAGTCAGAGAATATATATTGAAGTTAGTGTTAGGGAATAACTTTCTGTCCAACTGTTCTGTACTATGCTGGAACTTGTAACTTCATTCTTTAATTTGCTGAACTTCTTCAAATGTTCGAGGTATTGCAACTTGCTTGAATTAAGCTAAACTTTTTGTGAACTTGATCTGATAAACTTAGAATTCTGACTTACTGTTGCATTGCAATCTTTCTTTGTTCTTTTAAGTCCCGTTGAAATAGAACACCAGAACAGTTAACTTGGTTCCTGATTTGTCAGATGTTAAAACAGATGAGAAATTGAATTATACAGAAGTACAGTCTGGTAGAAAGTTTTTCCAATGTATGTTCTGGATAAAACATGTGGCGTAGGCAGTGTATATAATATTCTGCCAAGTTTTCATGTTGCGTCTGGTTGTGGTATGGTGTGTAATCATTTACCAAGTTCATTACATTCTGGTAAATGTTTGTACATATGATTCATGTATATCAAATATAATTGATAATTGAATGGTAGCATTCCATTCTTTTGATCTACTTGTCAGTTCAAATTGGTTGCATTAAAATAATCACATCACTTATCCTTGTGAATGAAGTTCTGTCTGGCAAGATTCTCTCCATGGTAGCTAGATTCATTAATAATATGTGAATTTTACAAGAAACTATGGCTACAAGAATGAATGCTTTAGTCAACTTGTACATGTTACAATTTATTAAGTTGTCAGTTTAATTGCTGTTTTATAAGCATTTATAGATAATGATATCCTTTGAAGAGTAAATAAAACCAAGCGGAGAGAAGTTCTTAAAGCCCCCCACATTATGTCATAAAGATAAGAATTAAAGAATCCTCTGCACTGTTACAACCACTGTTTGTATATATTCTTTCACTGGGTTTTAACATCGCACCAACAACCCGTGTCATTTGGCGACTTTTCCGGCTTATAAAGTGAAGGGAGACCCCAGGAGTACACTTAGGTAGAACCACCTATCTTCTATAAGCTAGCTGGACAGTTAGTTACGTTTTGATGTGAAACAAGTGCTGTCCTATTTATATATATATATATATATATATATTCATGTGTAGGATATATCTCTGTGTGTATATATCAATATAAGACATTAGAACCATTGATGTTAGATAAATTTACATCTAGATGTTTGTTTTTGGTATGGCGCGGGTTTTACTTCTGTTTGTCGTTAGTATTACTGTGTATGCTATAGGTGTAAAATTACAAAAACCAAAGAAAATGAGATTATGTATATGTTTATGTATATAAATTCATACAATCATCAGTGATATATTTTGTTACACTATTAAAATATTATGTTAACAACATTTGTATAGTAACCATGGAAACATTTATAAATACATGTTACATCTTTGTCCAATTGTACAAACAGGTGGTTTTTCATTTTACCTTTTATAATCAGGTTTTATAGATAAAATATATTTATTTTTTAATTGATGTATTATCTTATTGCTAATTGATGCACAAATTTGGTGATGTCCGACTAGATTTTCAATATTAAAGTCAGTGTTTTGTGCTGATATGTACAAACTAGAATTATATACATATTTATGCCAGAATGATAAATATTTCACACTTGATACTTTCCAGGCAAGTTGTTTCCTTGTATGTTAAGATAAATATATACATTATAATTACCTGAGTGGTTACTAATGAAGGTATAGATGTTGAGAAATAAGTAAACAGTGTAATATTACTATATCTTTGTTGTTTTTCTTTGGTAACTTATATATCAGTAAATATCGGATATGCAAACATTCTTCTGGATACCTGGCAGTACTACATGTATAAGCCATGATGTACAGATGTAGTGTAATACAATTATAGTATATTCAGTTCTAAGTCAAGATCTAAGATGAGTACACATGTCTATTAGTATTTGGATTAAGTTATCAGAGAAAAAAATGCATGATTTCCATTTAGGTCATTAAAATGAATCTATAGAATCTCTTATTGGAGAAGTGTATGATAATTTGGCTCATTAGTGTTGACTTTTTTCTCTGTTAATGCCTAGTTTCTGTCACTTGCTTCTATTTGTCTTAGTTTAGCATCCACACAGTCACTTTGTAACTGGTTCTCTATATGTTGTTGTAGGGTAGCATTCTGATCACTTTGACATGCCCCTCAGGGCCCTGTTCAATCTTTCAACAATTTTGCTGACTTTATTTTATTCAATATGAATTCCATATTAATATGATGATGGTTATCATGTTTATTGTATTGGTAGGATTATGAATATTACATGATATTTATATAAAGTGATATACTGATATATGGATCTATAGATCACTTGTTGTCCCTTATTCATAGCACAATAGTTTCAGTATGAAATAGTAAAATTTCAGCATGAATTATTAAGGTGATATAGATGGTATAATACACCATGTGTTCAGGGATTATATTATATTCCACAATAAGGAGAATTATCTACAAATGTATTATTTAAACCACAATAAAATGAATTATTCAACGAATGTATTATACCTGTAAGGTATTATAATGTTATCCTATGTAAATTTGTAATACTGGTGATGGTTGTCATATATATATTGCTGTAAGACATGCCATGAGCCAACCATGATTAAATCTTCCCTGTACACATTCAAGACTCAGATATAATGCATTTCCAAAAAAAAAGTATTGGTGCTGACATAATATAATTATCTCAGTATTATATTGATGAAAAAAAAAAAGATTTGTAGAAAAACTAAATGTCGCATTTGTGTTGTGTCTTGTATTTAGTTCAGTCTATACTGCTGTAAGTGGAGTGTACTCTAAAAAGTAATTTTATTTTCTTCTTCAGATATGAGTGGTGGAGATTACTATGGTGACAATAAAGGAGGTAAGAATGATCTCCCATTATTATCGTATTATGACACTTGTAGTTATGATTCTATGTTTATGATGTTATTAAGTATTTGCTGCTGATGTATGTACATTCATTCTGTCAGTCCCTGTATAATCGTGGTTGTACCAGTATATAAATAAGTTTGCTATAAGTAAGTCAGAAAATCACTTTATTGAAATTAGAAAGATACATGAAAGTTGTAAGGCTTGTACAATGTTTAAACACTTCTTTGATACCTGACTGTTGTTTTATTTTCCTTTACTTACTGGTTATTTTTTGTTGATTTTCAGATTTATCATTTAGTGGTTCACCAAGAACACCAACAAAAGATCCACAACAGTTTATAGGTGTTCCTGATGAACATACTAAGGAAGGAGGTAGCTTTGGAAGTGGAAATGAAAGTGGTTACTCAACCCCCGATAAAGCCAAACCTAAAAAGGTTATATACGAAGTTGTCGTCTGATCTTAATGTTTCTCTATGTGTAACTTTCTAAAAGAAAGCTATTGTAAAATTCTTGCCTCAAGTCATGTGACCTTTTAGTATTGTGATGACCTTCACCTTGATGTTTCTCCTGTGCTTCCTGTTTTTATTTCCGTGCCTTCTTGTGACTTTATGCTGGAAGTGACCTTGACCTTGCATGCTTAATTGATGCATGATAAAAGAATCACGTAAATTATTTCGAAATTGCGGAAAAAGAGAAAATCTTCCTGGAGAAATTATTCAACCATGACCTAGGGATGTTTTCATACATAAAGGCAGCTTTTGTTTGTATTCTTCCTGTTTGTATGATACACAAGGCTTTATATTGTTTCGTGAGATTCATGTTTTGTCTTCCGATGTTGTGAACATGTTTTATTTTACTTGTGTTTATCTACATACTGAAGCCTACCATTTGGCTATAACATAATACATCATCTCAAGGTCTAGGTATTGACAGATGTCTTGTATGGATTATGCATACAATGTACCTAGAATGATGTCACTTCCTGTGCGTAGAATGCAGAGAAATAAAGAATAGGTTGTGAAAACCATAGAATGTAGTGAAGTGAACCTTTCTTATAAGGTTGTGAATCCTTACTGTGTTATATCTACAGATATACATGTACAAAATGTTTGATACAAAAATTACGATGCAGTGCTATCATGAAAGTTGTAAATTTCAAAAGTTGTGAAACTTAAACTGACCAATCTAAATGAAGGGAGATGTGGGACGGACTATGTGGTGTGGCATGCAGTTCTGCATGAAATCTACCACGGAATAAAAGGGTTGTTTTCCCTGTCTGTAAAAGGATTGTACCAAAAGTACAGGAGACATGTAGTGACATTGGCAAAGACAATGAGTTAATATTTCTTTGATATTAATGGTGCTCTTTAAATTGTATCTATCATTGAAAGATAATGTTGTACATGTTTACATATGTTGTTGACTTTATTGTCTAACTTGAGATTCACCTAACTATCATATATCTGAAGATATTGTTTAAAGTGAGTGTTTATTGTGTCTGCGTGTATGTAAATGTTTTTCAGTATTTTGTCATTTTTGTGTAATAGTTAGGGAAATGTATGTAAATCTCATTAAATGGATTTTAAGTCTGTAATACAAGAACCGGAATAATAAGAGATATTTGAGATTAGGATATTTCTGAAAAAGGAATGGATAAGTTCAGAATTTACATTGTCAAGTTTACTTCAGTTCACTGGTAATTCTGCATGGCAATATTTTATGTTTTTGTTGAGAGTTTTATGTGATTTTATGTCTTGGCCTATGTCGGTGGATAAATAACTTGACTATATACTTCACTGTACTGCACATCATTATTGTAAAATTGTATTACTTTATTTTTCCTGTTCAATACAGCGCTTGTTGTTTGCACTTTTGAATTGAAGCAATTTATCAGATATCCATGTATGAGTCAAAGTGTGAGAAAATGATTCCATTGTCATTCATATTGTTGTTATACTATCAATCATTCTGGCTAATGATATCAGGTCATTTTTCATTGTTTAAATGTATGCTTGCATGTTGATGAAAGAAAAAAAGATATTATTCTAAAATTTATGTATACAAAAGATGATTATTTTTTGTTTATTGCTAAATTTTGTATTGAGAATATTTTTATACAGATTGTAATGAATGGTTGGATTTTTATTTGTCTGATATTTAAATCAAACATTCATGCTACAGGTTCATGATCAGTTATAGAAACACTATTTTAATCAAAATAATTTAAACCTTTATTGTTTTACTGACTTGTTTTGTTATATTTTGTAAATTATTTTGTTCATGCTATCAAAATAAAACAATTTCTAATATGTATAAATCTGCTCCTTACTGTTCAAATACTGATCATTGTAAATACAAAAATGATATTCCTTAATTAGATAATAAACTTTTGACTCTTCCATCAATAGCTAATACTGCATCTGTCACAATTTATATAAAATACAATCATTTATATTAACAAAAAGTACTCCACATTTTTCTCTGATTTTTAATTGTATGTGAATCATTAAAGTTCTGATTTTCATTATTCTTTCATTACTGTTCTAAACAATCACATTCAAATCTCAAATCATGTGTTACTTGTATATTTACAGGTGTTAATTTCAGTTCATTATAAGGCTGTTTTGTTATTAATTTGTTGGACTTCTACCTTGATGATGGATTAATGGCAATTTCTGATGTTCATTAAAAATAGGTCTAAAATTAGTATTAAAGTTCTTAACCAGATTCTTTGAATGAAACCAGTACTATGTAAACAAACAGAAACTTTTCTCCTTAGAATAGTTTTTTGCATTACATTTTTTTTCAATTGAAATCAAATTTCAACAATTTTGTTTATTTTATTCCTTAGTATTCAGTAAATATTTTTTGTCTGAAAATTTCCACTCTCTCTATATTGGTTACTTTAACGTTACATACTCAAGTATTTGTTACAGCAAAAGTCTGATGTTTTCACCTGTTGTTCGGTTGTTACATAATGTTTTTTTTGTATAATCATATCAATGATTATATTGTATACATGTTACAGTTAAACTGTCTTATAAAGGTAGATAACTACGTTTGGTTAACTAAGTATGTTATTGTAATAACAGAAAATCTGAAATTGTGCAAATATTTATCTTACTTTAGGAATTATTATAATGATATTTTTTTAATGATAAATACTTATGTACAGATATCATGCTTTCTTGGGAAAAAAATAATATAAGGTCATCTTTGATATAAGTATCATTTCAGTGGATTTTGTACGCCATTTTTCAACAGTATTTAAGTTATATATGACATGTATTGGAAATGCTATCATTTTTCTGAAATTTGAATACCTAGTTCTGGGACCCAAACTGAGTTACCTACCTTTTATCACGTTTCTCATCTTTCATTCAGTCAGTAATGAGATATAAATGACCCACATACTGTAAAACATCCACCACTTACTCTGTTAATATAGTTTCTTCATTAATTACATCATTTATAACATGTTCAATCTTTTTTGTATTAATGCAAATTTTTATATGACAAAATAATAAAAATTAATGAATCATATCATCTTGACATTATTGTATTTCTGCAGACTTTATGTCACTTATGTGAGTTTTTGAGTAAAATCTACAGATCAGAATTCTATATAGATCTCTTCCAGCAGAGAATCACTTACATTGTACATGTTACAGAAGCTGTCCGATAATGTTCTATTTGTCTGTTATGAGCCAACAATCACACAAGAAAAAAACACAAATATTGGTTTTGTCATGATTCTCAAATTGTTAATACTATTCCTAAGTAAATGTAATGAAGTTTAAAGACATTACATTCCACACTGTGACTGAGCAGTTAGCCTTTATGTTCATTTCTATTTGTGTTGCTCTCTCATTTGCACCCAATATAAGTTTTGGATGGAAATTAGTACTAAGTGATGTTATTATTTAAGTTTAAAAGTCCATTCTATTGAACGATTGTGTTGATTCTTAAAGAGTAAACAGTGAAAGCATAAATTCAAGTATAGAATCCAGATACAATAATTGCACACAACAAAACATGGTAACATACAACATAACCAGGCTCTGATCTAACCCTACAGTTATGTCAGCAAAGTCACTACCTTTATATCAATGAATATAACGTTTAATTGAATATAATTAAACTGACAGACAGAAAATGCATGAAATACATAGAATATGATCAGCTGTATGTTTCATAGTCTAATACAACATCACAGAATCTTGATTTAACAGTTATACCAACTGTTGTAATGTTTTAAACATATTGTTTCCATGATGTTCTTACGCAGTAATTGTATATGAAGAAAGTAAAGATGCTCACAAGCACATTCATTGCATGTATTATTATACTTTCTTTACTTCACAACAAAATAAAAGACAATTGTTTACTACCCCAAGAACACATGTTATCAGTAAGTACCAGTACAATGCGTCAAACAATACATACATCATCTTGTATTTAAATCTGAAATCTTTGTGATTTGTAATGCTTACTTTGAGGGACGCTATGATGTAAGTATAAATTTATTTTCCAGTCTGTTCATTTACCATGCATGTTTATTGTGACAATTATCACATTGTAATTATCTCGAGTTCTTGCATTTTAAATTCCACTTTAAAGTAATATTTAAAATATGTTTTTTAAATCATCTTGCTCACAACAAGTGTATGGCAATGTAAGTGAAGCCTTTTCAATAAGTTACTTTGTTTTGATTTTACACAACAAATGTTTACAATGTAGAATAGCTCATAGTACTCACTGCTCAAAATTAGTTGCATGAGTGAATATTTCTGGCACATGCCAGAATTTCCTGTTTATTACTAATCCAGACAGTTTATCCTGTATTAATTAAAAGAACAGTCATGCTATAAAATGCTCTGAAAATCTCTGGTAAATATAGACTAGTCATTTAGAATATTGCACCATTTCAGAATCATGCAAGACACTACTTGTATCTTTGAAGATGTGAATATTGGATGAATTGCATTAAGCTATTTTAAAATCTTATTTTTATATACAGAAGATTTTTTTATGATTTTGCAATCTGTACAAAAAACATTCAGATGCCAAAGGAATATTGTTCTCTTTGCTAACTTCATTTACACACAAATCAGACATGCTGCGTCTGCTTGCAGTACATTAACTAGTGAAATCATCAAATAAATACACATGCAGCCATAAATACATTGTCATCATATTATCATAAAAATATCAGGAAATCAACCAATAAAACACTTTAACTGTCTGGTGTAAGATTCATCGTTCTGTATTGAGACTGTGATTTTTTGTTTGTTTCAGATTTGGCGACTTGGGCAATCGCTATTTCCTTTTGGTCAACGAAAAAATGAAAAAAATCTTCAAACAAATCCTGATATGGTGCCATACTCCCATAATCCACCCGGACACACGTGTGGCCTTCCATGTTGTAATAAAGATCTACAAATACAGTTGAATAAACAAAAAACTCACAGAAGTTGTATTGGAATCCAAGAACATGATGTACTCGCGCAGAATTTTACATTTAAAGGAAAACTCAAGAAAGTTCCTGGGTTAGAAAATGGATTTTTTTCTGTCCAAGAAATAAAAGACACAGAAAGAGCAGCAATTCCAGAATTTGGTAGCATCCATGGAACATTGCCTAAGATCAAAGAAGAGAAGAATTTTAATTTCATGAAAGGAAGGGAGATTACTCTTCCCGAAATGAGCAAGATGAATACAACTGAAAAACTGTATTTGGAGGATTTTAACTTCGGAGAAAGTAATGATTTTCAGAACATCGAAATATTTGATGATGATGATGATGATGATGAAAGTGCAAAAATGAGTGCCGACAAGTTGGAATATTACAAAACAAAGACTTTGTCAGGATCAGCTAAAGGAGTACCTTATGATCCCAAACAACTTGAAAATACAAAACTGTTTCCGTGGAGTATTCCCCTGGACTATACGAGGGATAAAGACACCAGTCAGAAAGATGATAGCTCTGTATCCAACTATTATAGTTCTGGTTCTAACTATTATGAGACTCTTCAAGATCCGGAGGAAGAAAACTCTCATGAAAACACTGATGATATTCTTGAAAAATCTGACTCCGGAATTGATGAAGAAAGAACTCATTCACCAGATACAGAAAAGATATCGCAAAAAGTCTCACCAACTTTTCTAGCTTTACCACCAAAACTTCCGGTTCAAAACCAATTCAACCACCCACCGTTATCAAAATCTGGTATTTCCACCCCTAGAAACCATGATGAAACCAGTCGCACTCAGACCAATGCACTTCTAAGTGACACAGACTCATCATCTTGTACTCAATACAACACTTACAGTTCTGTCTGTTCAATATCAAACTTTGCCAATCAGATGAGTAAACAAGCTTATGAAAGATATCTTTCTCTAGACCGGGATATTTTGTCACAGAAACCAGTCAGAAGAGATATACGAGAACTCAGCTATGCCGGTGATGACATGCCAATATCTGCAAAAAATATAGAGCTGGCTCTGTCAAAAGCTAAACTAACTAAAGTTCAAAACCTTAAGAACAAACGCATCCATGACAACAAAAAGAACCAATCAAATAAGATGAAAGCTACTGATAAAGAATCTCTAATGAAAGATGCTTTTGTTGACAACGAAATGGATGATTATGATGATGAGGCTGGTACAGTCAATCATGGATTTAAAAGTATAAAACTGGTTGATGGCAAGATTTTAGGGTCAAGATATTCATTGGACCATGTAAATAGTTTTGGTGACCAGCTTCATGATCGTTTTCTGCGTTTACATGTATGTGAATCTGGTGAGGAAGGAATTGACAATGAAGATGAGAAAAAAGTGATGGAACTTCTTAAGAAGCGACTCAGGGATGTTGATAAATTGGACGAAAGTCCATCAGGTGAATCGTTTAATGACAATCCTGTTACATTGATACTATAAATATTTTATGTATGTTAAATCTATATGTAATTGTTCATGTTTGTTTAAATGATATTGAATTATGTTTATTTATCAGCAATGAAGAAAACTACTGTACAGAGCATGTCCCTCACACCCAGCATGGTGTCCCAAATAAGGTTGCTTTTTTGGTAAAATAAATATTTAAACAAAATCAAGAAATTTGTGATGAGCCTTCACTGCTTTCAAGGAATCAGTTTGCCCTTGTTACGTAGGAAAATTATTTTGCTACTAAAAATCACAGAAAAGTAACTGTAATTTGGTATTTTGTATTTTTCCTTTGGTTATTGTCCAATACTTTTTAACTTTGGTTTAATCAGTTAAGAATTAAAAACATACATCAAAAACGTGTTTTTTTTGGAAGCCGAACAATAGTTCAGCTATCTATAGCCGTCACTTGATTGGTGCGTATGAATTTTAATGTTGACCTATATGTACCGGTACTATGATTTCTTCATCTACCATGCAGTTGTTAAACTGATTCTCATTCCATGTTGCAGTGCAAGTCTATGTAAGTTCATCTTCCATGAGTACTTCCTCTAGTGGTATTACCCTACATACAGATTTACCTATGTTTGGTTTTTGTTTGCACACTGAGGTCACATGACTTGTACACAGAGGTATCATGCCTTATACATGACGGTCACATGACTTATTTACCGAGGTCACATGACTTAACCAATGCTAAAACTGAACAATTTCCTGACTACAGTTAGCTACTATCCATGCTCCTTAAGACACGAAAATCATTGTATAGACACACAGTCATGACCCTTGGTAGTTACTATGTTAGACCACATTGGAACCCCGATAGTTCTTTGGCCATACGGTTATTAAATGCCTGCAAACGAAGTACAGATGTATTGTAGTCACTCGGTCCATCCTTCTGTCCATCCGCCTACAATATCACAAGTTTGTGGAGTGAACTACTTCCACATTCCTGAAGCGATTGCAGTGAAACTTGAAATATGTCATCACCATGAAGTGTAGATAAACAAGACACAATTTCCATGCCAAGTGAACCGCACATTCCAGAGTTATGTGTTATATTGCAACGGTGGCGTGTTGTCGCTTCTGTGACAAAGCTCTAGTTTTTATCTAAACATGAATTCCAAGTTACTTCATAAATAGATTTGCAATCTTTCTCGATTTACATAATTTTTATGTATGTGCTGTTCAATACCATTCAACTAGTCTTTGTCAGCGAGGTATATTCTAATCAAACAATACCAGCATTTTACAACTTGTTTTATTCTAGTTACTACAACTTGTGTGTATCTGTCAACTTATAACTGATGTATATATTTTGATGTGTTCTATAAGTTAATATTCATATACAATCTCAATGTGTGCCTTTTCCAATGCAACTCATATTTGTCATGTACTAACTATATTATCTGTATACTTTGTGTGTTGTTGATCAACACTAATAAATTCAATATATACTTTAGAACTTTGTGTTAAAAGTATTCAAACAATGAATGATCCTCATGGATGTGGCGATGGTCCAGTGATTAGTATGCTGGTTTTGTGACAGCGGTGATTTGAGTTCGATTCCCAGTCGCAGCAAGTCATTCCTACCATGAAAGTTTGACAAAAATCTAGAGTTGTCGGTTACTTGTGGAAGGGTTAGTGCTGGACAGAGTCGGTCCAGAAAAACTGGTTAGGCCGCCGTATATAACTGAAAAAATTGTTTAACTGTGTTAAACCCAAATAAAAAGAATGATCGATCACTGAACGTATTGCTAGCGTTTGCCAGTACCAGACTCCAGATTTATATACATGTACAAGTTCCAAAAACTACCAACTTCTTTTGATAGCACACTAAATACATGTTCAAGGGGTAAGTCCTGCTTGTCAAACAAAGAACACTTGATTGAGAGATTGCTGTTTTGTTACCATATGAGACATATTTCTATACATAAAATTTGATTGCAGAACATATTATATTAATTTTAGGCATCTCTGCTTACACATCACTTAGTCAAAGAAGTCATGTGCTGTGGAGCATGTTCATTTGTTTGTATATCTGTTGTCTAACGACCCACTGGACAGTTATAATCATTTCAGGACTGTCCTGTACAATCAATAGGAAACACATAGATATGGGATAAAAGTCAATGCTTTATCAGAATGATGTTTCTAAGATCTAAAACACATTTGTCAAGTTTTTATTGAAATATCATACAAGGATACATCATACTATCGGACAACGTGTACCCTGATATATATCACAAGTGGGCTAGTGCAACACAATCCTATCAATCTAACATTTCTATTAAAGCCAACTGTCTGTAAAGCAAGACTGAACAAGAAGCAGTTTTCAATAAATGCATATGCCCCCAGTGTCAACTTGACTAAATGGACAGACAGACAGATGGACAAGCCAATGACTATCAGCTTCTGCATCATTTGATGCTGTAGGCATAAAAATCATTTATAAAAGGTGTTGAATCTAACATGAACCAACAAAGAACAGTAAAACCTCTGAAAAACGGACCTCTTCCAGACTGGGCTAAAAGTCCACTTTTCTGAGAACTCTGATTAATTTTTATAGAAAACTTTGAATTATTCCGAAACTATTGGGACTTGAAAAATTGTCCGATTTTCAGGGAATTCCAATTTTCAGGGAGTCCTATTTTCAGAGGTTTTATTGTAAATTCATCAGGTAGGATAACATAAACAAGTCAAAGGGTGAGAACTACATGTCAACATGTTTATTCAATAGCTGCATAGTTAACAATGACAATCACTAACAGATAACATAGACAGATATAATGACATAAAATCAAATATGTTCATCAATATTATATAAAACAATGAGATAAAAAAAACACAGAAAAATGTAAAACAACGGACATAAAACGAGAAGTTGATTCATGTAGTGTGTTATTATGATAGCCATCAATATGAATAAATACATGGACAATTACAGAAGTTACTTAAAAGAGACATTTCGAGGGTTCAGCGCAACAGTGTTATAACTCATATTGAAATAAGAACAAGTTACGACAGTGTTGCGCTCAGCCCTCGATTTGTGGCTGTAACAGTCATGAAACTGACCAAATACAACCCCTAAAAACAAAACAGCCTTTAAAACAAGACAGCCCTTAAAATAAGACAGCTTCATTCCCTCGACCCCTACCAGACAAATCAGAAGTTACGCTCGCACAGCCTAATTATTATATCCACTGCTACAGCCTTTTTAACAGTAGCCCTAATTTATCACGGGTGCACAAACAAACCCTTATCATATGTCTTTGACCCAACCCTTTAATCCCTTGGCCCAGAACATGATGGATAAATATGTCAAACATATCATTTTAATTTCTGTGCATGCGGCAAAAATGCTTCTTCCAGAAAGACAGCCAAACCAACATGGTAAAACATTCCAAAGACTGACAGCACATTAACACTTGACCATGCATGAATATAAAAAACAATACAAATTTATAAAAAAGAATTAAATTATATGTACAACAAGCATAATGTTTCATGTAACAAAAATAAAATCTATGACCATATAATCTTAATACCAATACACTACCTCATTATAAAGCAGCCATTAAGATTATTAGAATTAAAATTGTATTAAAGGGCTGTAACTCTGGGTTTCAATTTTTACAGATTCCAAATACACTGAGTATGCCAAACAAAATTTTACAGAAACTGTTAAGAACTTAATGCATAACTGTGTAAGTATTCATCAATATCTATAGACGTAAGCAACAACAAAAACGATGAAAAACTGAAGCCTTAACAAACGTACAGTTGTAAAATTGAATTGAAATTTTAGAATACTCATTTCATTTCATGCATTTCTTGAACGTCTAGCAACTGCCGGGTATTCAGCCTTGATGAGCATGATGATTTATATTGTAACAGAGATACAAAATAAAACAATGGACTCAATGTAAAACTCGGTCACTCATACATGTAGAAGAACACAAAAGTTAATGTAACAACAGAAACAAAAAGAAACAACATAAAATCAAGTTTTAACAGTAGAAGCACCAAAAAAACAAAAGTGACGAGACTACAGTGGTTAAACACTGTTTCTTAACAATATTTCAGATATATAAAATTAGGGTGGCGGGGTCACCTGTAAATTCTAACCAGTACTAACTTCCCTACCTACATGGAGGTAGAATACTTACCTGCCCCGACCAGGGTTTGTACCTAGATAACCTTAAGTTCAACACACTAGCAGTGGATCACAGCCACAACATAAACAAGTGTAAGACATGTTGAAACAAAATTAATAGAATGCTTGAAAAGATGGATCCAATTTTTTAATGTCAATCCTCTATAGTTTCTAATGGCAAAATCCAAAAAATGTTAAAATGTTAACGCTTGGAAACAGAACATTAAAGTTCCTTTTTTGCTCATAACTACCGGTACATTAGTTCTAAACAAACCAAAAGTCATTTCCTAATATACCATCTGTAATATAAAACATGGGATTGAGGTCTACCGCCTTGTATAGCACGCACCACTTTTTTAGTCCCGATTTTCGAAGTAAAAAAGTGCCTCATATATATGGGTGTTTACTGTAGATTTGTTCGCAAAAAACTGCAAAGACTTTTCCAGACGTCAATAAGAAAATCAGAATTCTTCAAAGAATGTCCGTATTTAAATAAGAAATAAGACTGCTAAGTAAAATCACTTAATAGCCTGCTTAATAGGATGAATTATTGAGAAAAAAGTCAACAGTTTAATGTTAATAAGAAATATGAACAAAGATGAACACAAAGACATGAACTAAGTAAAAGGATAATTATAAAACAATGTGTATTTTATGTGGAATAAGACATAATACATGTTCAAGGGATACAACTCAACATTCTTCAGTCATTTCTACACCAGTTACTTCCCTTAGCAACAAATTCTTCCATTTTTCAATGATACTTCAGTTATATACAGTGGCTGGTTCTTCTCACCATTATTCCTGGACTTTATTCTAACTAGGATTAACATATCCTTCAACAAGGTACCAACAACCTGCTATGACTGGGACGCATGTTACATGTCCTGTGCACTGTTCACTCGACCAGACCATGGCAGGCACTGGCAGTTGCACCACAATTCCTAAACAATAATACATTGACATAAATTATGCATTACATTATGGCATTTACATTCATGCAGCTGCTATTTTACACATAAATGGTTTTAAAATGGTACATTGTTTGCAAACAAAAAACTGCAAAGAAATAAGACAAAATCTGCTAAGTAAAAAGAGATTTGTTAAATACACAAACAAAAACAACCATGAAAATAATTTCCAAGAAATTAATCTGCTATAAAAAATAAGACAATCTCTTATATAACCTAACAGTAATTGTCTCAATTTTGCATGTTTCTAATAAAAATATCAAGCAATAATTCAGTGTGCGTTAAACATAATCTACATAGATCAAACCCGAGGTTTTATAGAAACAAGAGCTTTCCATAAGACAGCGTTCTCGACTATTCGCAGTGATTGATAATAAACAAACCTTTGTTTATAAGACAATACCAATATCTTTGTAGTATTAAAGAGCTATCTGTAAAACCAAGTTTTTTAAGTCCAAATCACACACAATGCTTATATTAACATTATACTATAACAGAACATTTCCCATTTCCACCAAAAGTTTAAATCAGTATGAATATAATTCAAATATATAGACTAGAACGCTACTAATACAATTTGCACACAAAAATCATTACGCAAAAACAGACAAAACAAAGAATTTCTCGGAAAACTCAATTGAATTATAAAATTGAGACCAGTGATGGCACATAGTAGTGTATTGTATGACTTAAGCACTTTTATTTGTAAGATGTTGTGAGAAAATTAATAATGACTATACATTATGAGAGATGGAAGTTATTAATGTCTGTAGAAATGTACACAAAAAGTGGATAAAAAAATGTGAATACAATGATTCATTAAATGGCGAATAGTAACATATAAATACAATGAAAGCTGAAATAAATACCTACAAAATGTAGGTTAACTCTATGTATACCAAGTCAAAAAAGAAACCTGACACTAAATATTTTACCATGGTCGGACATTCAAATTCAATGTTTTTAGAATACAGTTATGCAGTTTTTCATTGTGTAAATGTAAACCCAACTTGAGTAATATCCTATCAGTCAGAATGTACACAGTCATGTATTGTGTCAGACTTCATGAAAGGCGTCGGACTGGTGGACTTATCCGATAGATTGTGTGTTGGTCCAATCAAGAATTTTATAACCTCGGTCTGACTGTCCGGCGACTTATTTACTAGATGTATACGCACTTATACTTGTTTTATTTTTCCGGTCTGGCCATTTCCTTTTGGTCCAACAGAATTTTCATGTTTGTCAGAACGAATGTGTAGCAGATATTTTACCTTTTGCAAAGTCTGTTGAGCATTGATAAATCATGTATTTGAGACAGCATTCTAAAATATCATTAATTCTAAAGTGTCAGTGTTTATTTCTTGCTCTGTGTATTACATTCATTTTGTTCCTGGCTGAAAGCAAAAGGCATACAATGCTACTTGTAGCTACAAATGATAAATACAGGATAGAAATAAAATGTCATCTTAACAGTACACTCAAAAACTTTAACAGATTTTTTCTTATAAACGAGTTATCTTTATTTTTAAATAATTTAAACACCATATGTTAAGCCTAATCAACACACAGACTAAGTCTGCAGTAAACAGTTAATTTTCATATAATTCCAGTAAAATTAAAATGTTATAAATAAGTTAATCAGGTCACCTGAATCATATGTAATTCAATGTGATGGCTGAACATATTTTAGTCCAGTAATACATAAATAAAATTATTGGAAGTAAATTAAATCTATGTACATCTTTACAAGTTATAACATATGGAAAATGAATGAGAAGGGGCCAAGGGATACATGAATTCATCCTGGGGTCACTTTGTCTCATAACGTACATACTAATTACACTTTAATCAGTGTAATTGATTGTATTGTTACTGTTAACATCTGTTTCATTCTTTACAATGTTCTTATCACACTCATCTGAGTTAATATCTCTTTGATCTGAATTCTCAACACTGAACTTAAGTGTATAGTTCAACAGGGACATATCGGCTTTATCACTTTTTCTCACATCAGAATCAACTGTTGAACATTTTTCACCAACGTCAAGACCTTGTGTAAGTTCTGGTTGCCAGACTGTGTCCGTATTTTCTATCTGAGCACCTGCACTGTCGATAGAATTATTTCCTGACTGTGTCTCAATATTTGGTGATGAATGAGAGTCATTAAGCACAGTCTGTTCAGAACCAGTCTGAGAATTATGTACACAGTCTGAGAGAGGATCTTCTCCAGTTTTATCACATGTATTTAATTCAGAATTAGCATCCATGTCTTTCTCACATTTTGATGCTATTTTACTAGTTTCAACACAATTGGAATGAGCACATTTATTTGTTTCCATGGTAACTTCACCTTCATGTTCTTTTTTATCATTTTTCTCTGATACTGATGTATCTAATGGCTTGATCAAACATGGTCCAAGACAGTTTACCTCAGGCTTTACAATTCCTGTAAAGAAATAGCTTACATATATAAACCACAATAAAATAATACAAAATATGTCAATGACATTTGTATAAATGGATGTACATGTAGTTGGCCTATAACTCCTCTCCTACCCCGTTCCTCCCTAAAAAAGCAAATAATAACAATAAGTTAAATATGAACGAATACACAGTTGTATATTTGAATAATAATCAGTAATAATCTAAAAAGTTATATCTCGGTCTGTTGAGGTATACATGGTCTTATGAATGATCACACACAGCAAAATAATTTTTGAAAAATCAAAATATTAACTTATTTTAGTTTGAAAAAAAAATCTTACCATTTTTTATCAAGGTAGCCGGTGCTGGTACCATGTGTGTAATGCTATGTTTTCTTGCCTTACGTTTACGACTTCCCACCACTGGTTCCTGGACCGTATCTGGTATCACTTTTATATGTGGAGGTAACGTGACAATCTTCTCTACTTTAAATGCTGAAACTACACATAAAAACAGAACATTAATGTGTTAGGATCCTAAATCTCAAAACATGGTGAAAATATAGTGTTCTGAGGCAATAACACTGAAAACATGGTGGAATAACAGAACAGTGTTCTGAGGCAAGAAAAATACCACTGTCAACAGTACCTCCTGAAATTACCAACACAACAAAATAAATATCTGATTCAAACTTGAATTTGACAGGAACAGCATTTGGCAGTAAGCAGTTATCACGATAAATGTCTTTGACAAACATTATAACACTGGACATTAATAGGTCAGGTAGAAAATTACAGACCTGGTTGTGATGACGACAGATGGTCAATATCGGACAATTTCCTCTGCGTATGAATACATTCACTATTATGACGTTGACGAGCAAATCCACGTTTTCTGCCCATGTTTTCTACAGAACATACAGGCAATGTAGCAATCTGTGCCTCCAGATCAAAGTCCCTGAAATAAATAAATAAAACACATGTACAAGAATCAGTCTACATGTTATCTTCCAGGGTTAATACTAAATAATAATCTCATTGGATGATCGCTGGTTGAATGGTAATGCGTTGGGACTACTAAACGAAAGATCATGGGATTGCATCTCGGCTCAGCCTTTCAATATTTCAGGGACGCTTTTTCAGTGTCATCATCCTTATTATTTAGCCAAGTACTGTGTTAAGAAAACGGCAACGGGTGAGGTGTCTATTAGTGCTTTACACCAGGCACGATTACTTGGTTGATAGACCTAAGGTTTGCAGAATAGAGCTTTCAGTTCTGTATTTACTGATGTATTTTAAATAAACCATTCTATACTACAGTTAATGTGATACACTGAGGTCACTTATATTGTAACTATGAAGTTGTTTTCTGTTCTTTTGTTTCAAGTACTACAAATGCTACCTGACCAGTCTTATAAAATAAGGTAGATTTTTATCACTGACTTATTCTATCTCTCAACCTCTAGAGTGTCTTTATTCAGACACTACAGGGCTCTAGCTGCACTTTAGGGGAAGGGAGCCATTTCGAGGAAAAAGGGGTATTCTAGAGACATTTTCGGATTATAAAAGCTGTATTTTAAAATAATGTACATTTATGTACAATTAATCAAAGACGCATGTTTTTACCTCCAAAAATCAGGTGCAAATATTAGGTGCTTTTTACATGTAGGTGTAGAACTCGATCCAAACTTTCCGTGGCTAAAAATCGTTCACCAGATACAATCATTGAATGGCATTAAATAAATCTTTCATAATGTTGAAACTAATATGGTTCTGTTTACAAATCAATATATTTTCCCTTGAATTGTGGCTGATCTTTTACCTGTGTCTTACACACAGGTGTGACCTATACACAAGTGATCACTGTATGTCTGAAACCACATCAGGCATACAATTCCTAGAAAACTAAGAATGTAACATTCTTACCCTGTTTTGTAACGTTTTACATCATCTGTATGGTAGAGTTTATCTTTCGCCGATTCTGAAGTGGTTCTCTTCCTGATTCGTCTGATAGCGGTCTCTGGTAGAATGTACGAGTTATAAGCTTCCATCACTTGTAGATCTTCATCAGGACTAAAATACAGACATGATTTAATCAATTATTAATTTTGTTTTTTTCTGGTTACCAGACTTATCTTAATTTTTCCTGTAACACGAGACTTTTCATAAGCATTTTTTCGCCTTTCTACATGCTTTCAAAAACGAAGTTAAAGAATCTCCTTTCTACTTACACTATTTTTAATGTGCATATAACAAGAAACAAACAATTTGTTTATGTCTAATTATGTTTTATGGATAAGTTTTTAAATATGCAGCATTTTTTAGTGTCAGACTTGAGAACACCGATTTAATATTCTTCATCTCCCTCTATAAAAATTGTATATCATGAGAACGCTTAACTGAATTTATAATCGTCTTTTATGAATTTATTGGAATATGATAAAATAGTAATTTGTTAGTGTACATTTCAATGTAATCAAATTAAATAAACTGAAATTCGCATGTGATATCAAATTTACAGTTTTAATGCTGTTATGTTTACATTGTACCATGCAAATTTTATCTAATTTATCAACAGATTTTATCAATTTGAAATACTAATGTTTTATTATAACAGAAATTTAGAATTTTGTAAATCAATTAATGTATCCTGAACATACAAGTAAGGTTAGGATATTATGCTAAAAATTTAATCTTAGGCCACCCTTATTTAATTGTTTGTTTGCCACTTCAGACCCATACTTTGTGGGTTAGGTCGGCAGGTAGGTAATTTTTTTTTATATATATAAATATATATAATCGCCTACAAGACGATCCCCACATATCGGCCAAGACCAACAGAAATTCAGGCATTTGATTGAATTTTATCAAGTAGGAAATCCCATTCTTGAAGTAAATAGGTAGAAACACCAGCAAATTGCTAAGCGAATTTGTAAACTGTGTAGCCATGTTTTACATATGCAGTGTTACCTACAGGACGAGATTAATACGTCTATCTTTAGTGTTTTATATATCGAGTACCAGGGCGAGAATTTTTACCAAGTCGCAGTCTCTCAATTTACCATATGTAGCTTGGTGCTCTAATCAATAAAACCAGTCCACTGTTTACATGTAATATTATTTTGCGCAATAATATACGAAAGCTGACAGATTAATTAAAGCTCATCAACTACTATTAAGTTCTAAACACTTGTTGATTATAATTTGTGTCAACGCTAATTTTTCACACTTATCAGGTAAAACAGCGCAATTAAATAATGTGTGAATAACGCTGTTATTGGCGAGAAATTAGTATGTTTAGAGTGAAGAGGCGACATCGCCAACCACAGGGAATTGGAGCTATCATCGCCGCAATCCATCGCGAATTATTGCCCTTCAGTGGTGATGGTCATCGTCGCTCTGAATGCGACGGCTAAAATTCAAATTGCCGCAATGAAGCGATCTGCCTGTGGCCTAGAGCGATTTTAAATTGCGGCCGTTTTGGGACAAATCACCCGAACTGTACTCTATATACTTATGGGATGTCGACGAAATGAAGGATGTCAAATATACAACTGTAAGCATGTGTGTCGAAGAAACCAAATGGCATTTGACTTGGATTCACGAAAGAAATATTACACAGAATAAAAAAAAAATGCATTAATTTTTTAGTAAAAAACTTTTTGGACCGGCGGATGTTTGTTGGGTCGGCCAGGAGGGGCAAACAAACAATCTTTTAATTCAGGCATTATATTAATTAATGCGCAAGATTTATATTTCATCACTGCAACAACTAACAAGCTTTATCTATCTAACAATTTATACATCATTACCTTTCTTCTTTTTTACAAGGTTGCTGTAAGGCTGCCATTCTTTCTTTCGACAACTGTATAATTCCTTCATTGATAAGTTCCTGGTACCTTTGACCCCGATTTCTTCTACGAGATTTTCTTACAGGCTGATAATCATCCACTTCCTCGCTTTCTGTTGAATCTTCACCTCTGTTTGCCGTAATAGAACCTTTCACCTTCCCTGATGTACTGTTGAGTGTATTAACAACATCATTCTCTTCATTCAAACCAACTTCAGACTTGTCTTTGTCCAAATCAGAATCTTTCATCATTTCTGATTTTATATCAGTCATTTCAACATTATCATGTTTATCAACTTCTTTGTATGGTCTGTTTTCATCTTTAACACTGCTTTGACTTACAATGCCTTGATCCTTTAAACTACCTACAGTATCCAGATCTTTCGTATCAGCATCTTTGTTATCTTTGACATCAGTACCACCATCAACTTCATCTTTTCTCACACCAATAACTTTTCTACCAGCAGTAGCAAGATCTGATGAATAAAGTCTATCAATGATATGATTGACAACTAATTTACCACATGTAACCATTGGAGATTCTTCATCCATGATGACATCTTCTTCAAGTTTGTCATCAGTCACTACTTTCTGTGTGATGTTTTCTTTCTCATCAACCTTGCAAATCAGTTTGTTTTCCACATCACTTCTAGCACGATTCTCTAACACATGACCTTGATTTTCAAAGTTGGCCATCTTAGTACCAGTAGAGTTAACCTTAAGTATTTCCGAGTTACCATCTTTGTCAATACAACCTTTAAACGCATCAGCAAGCAAACTTTTAACAGGAACTTTTGGTGCAGCTACTGTTTGGTACAATAATGGTTTGGTCAGAGCAGAATCTTTCAGCTTGGTAAGTGGCATCGTAGAAGTCTGTCTAAAGACAGGAGACTGAAAACAAGCCATATGAACAATGATTTAGCCCCTAAATGAAAGTACCAGTAGAACTTTGATAAAACAGAGACTGCTATCAGAGAAAACAACACAACACTCCAAACCTGGCAAGCCTTGAGTAGACACAACTAATACAGTCAAACCTGTGTTAGTGGCAACCTCTGAATATTTAAGGCCACTCTGAGAATAAAGGACATTCTTTTTTTAAAACCTTATATTGATCATTCAGAACGAAATGACTTCTGAATAAAATCCAGCTTTTAATAAAGGCCACACTACGTCTTTCCAAAGAGCAGGCTTCATTCACTGGTTGGACTGAATTTCATTCTTAATTTCACAGGAAAATTTTAATTTTTTTAACCAGACAAAATTATTATTTTATTGAACTGTCAAATAATTCAACAAATTTGAAGTTAACATTTCAAGGCTCAACATAATATACACAATATTTACCTCAGTATCTTTTGTGTTACTAAGCTTCTCTTCAACAATCCAATTATTCTGATCAGTAACAGCTGCTTGCACCTTTGAGTCAAAGCTGGTATCCATGGCACACATTACATTGACCCCATCAACAACAGCTTTCTTAACAACATCAGTTTTGTTAACACCATCAGTTTTGATGGCACCAACATGTTGATCTACATTAGAATAATCCGTGAGATGGTTGATAACATCATTAGATGATCTGTAGTTACCAGTAAAAGAAGACATAACTCGCTGATCTAAACTGGACTGTTGTTCACCAGCCATGAGTAACAAACTTAAACCTCCCATATTACATGGATCTGAAATTTCATAGAAAATAACTTCAAAGAATGTAATATTGGTTGTACAATCTACAAGGCTAATTTACAAAACTCACAATAACCTAATACTGTTATACACATTGATGAAAGTTGAAAAGTTTGAAAAACAACTGAAAATTTAAACTTGGTGCCATGGAGACGGTAAAACCAGTCCAAAATAGGACGAGAAAGTCGGAAATTCCTACATATGCCTGAAAACTTTCACCCAGGAACATAAAAATTATTTACTAAATGATAAGGACTGGTCAGTGACCTACCTGCAAGTTTTCCAGGCATAATGGATCCTTCAGGGAGTAAGTTGATATCATTCTTTATCACCTTCACATTGGTCGGTTTGGATACAGGTAAACCTGTTTTCTGACAAGTTACGGTTTTCTCTGGATTATGCCACTTGTAATCAGGATTGGCCTTCATAAAGGCATCTTTGTACTGAAATCAGTTCAACTTCATTTAAACAATCATTGATTAATACATAAAGGAAATCAGATTATACAATAAACTGGGATACCTCTTTATTCACTTCCTTTTAACTAAGTATATTTTATACACTCAGTATAACTATATGACACAATGATAAATGAGATTATTCTCACTCTTTTTATTATGTTACTATAAGTCAATCTTACCAATTTATATCATTTATCCTTTAGTCTTATACTATAATTAATATCCTTTTCACATTGATTGTTGCAGATGTGCCATAAAACATCATAAACATTAGACTCAGCCTCATTTAAATCTTAGATTAGATGAATGTTCGCAGAATTTCTTTTATTAAGGAGCAGCTTTCGAATTAGTGGGTTGCCCCCTGCCCATAAGGATTATTTTCCTTCTTTAAGTCTTTTGGGGGACAACCTAATTTTAGAGAGTTTCCTTCATAAAGCGTATAGTAGGGCAACCTGTCACAAAAAATCAATTCAAAGACTGAAGGAGAACACATTGGCAATTGTACCATAGAAAGAAAAACAAGGCATGTGTCAGAACAGAAAAAAAGAATGGTTATACATTAATCAAATAGCAATTTGTGAAACTAATTTTTTAACCAATTTTTCAAACAAGTATATCTACCATATATGACAAATTATAGCTTGTGATTTTAGTGTATTGTTGTATATATTTTACTCACATAGTTAATGTAAATACTGTCCCCCTAAATTACCTTACAAATTTCTCAGTGATGCTTTTTCAGTGTCCCCATTTTAACTACAGAGTCTAGAAAATCACAGAAAAAAGCTAGGGCAATAAAGAACTAGGAAAAACTATTTGAAACAAGAGTAGGGATACAAATTCCTGATTCTCTGAGAAGCCCTGAAATGACCATAGCTGTAGAATGGGCAATCAAATAACAGATATACAAATAATATAAACCTGTTTAGCTAGATCTGTGTAAACAACTTTCTCATCATCCTTCAAATTGGCCCACAAGTCTCCCAGAATTCTTGTCACGCTTCGATTATCCAGATCTGGATTCTTCTCACGAACGATGCTACGATGTCTCTTACAGAAGATTAGAAAAGCATTCATGGGTCTCCGAACATCTCGTTTGTCAACATCGCCGACAGTATCCATGACTTATCTCTGTAGCCATAAAATAATAACACGGGTGAAAGTTGCATATTTTGAAGAAAAAAACAACAGAATTATAAACCTTGATGGTCCGGATCTTCAATGAACTGAAATCCGGAATATGTTCACCCCTGTGATAAATCAATTTTTGAAAGTAATTGAAATCTACTAGTGATTCTTTTTTTCTTCAGTAATCAATATATAAGCAACCTATGTCTTATGATTATTTGTATGATAAAGCAGAGTCTCTCACTCATCTGTATTACTCTTCAGCATAATCTGATCAGTTTGTAGGGTACCATCTTTGAGGGATCGAGCCACTTTTTTCTGTGACAATATTATGACAGCTGATATTCTAACCAAGGGCACTTACTCCAGACACTGATTCGCTCACAATGTGCGAAACTCATCAATTACATCCAAAGTCAGTACAGGTCAGTCACCGAGGTGTAAATAACCATAAATAATATAGAATGTAAACCATAACAATAATATATGCATCCCTGCTATTGTAACTTTGCATGAATGTACTATAAGGTATACATCTAGAATATAATCTTAACTTAGAACCTTTTCTTAGTAAACCTTGAAGAAGAATAGATTAGAAGGTTTCAATATGATACATGTGTTACTACATGTACTGAGAAACTACTAAATTATCTCCCTCTAACAGTAGATGGGTCATGGGATTGATTTTATTTCATTAAATGTCAGAGTTCATCAAAACTTGGGATTTTATGGGTACACTAACATAAAAGAGGAAAATCAAGTGAGAACATATCAAGACAATTAACAAACTGACATACACTAATTACACGATCTATTTTATTTCAAAATTCTATCAAACTACATAACGGACAAGAAGCCATGGCATGTTCTATTTATAAATACTGAGAAATTGTGGTTGAAAAAATGAAACACAGGGTTGTTATAGAATAACAACCCAATGACTGGTTTCATCCGACTAATAATACTCAGCCCCTATCATTATAAAACACGTATACACGAAATTAAATGTGAAAAACAATGTTATTCTTGTGTTTTCATGGTATTATTTTGACAACTTTCCAAAACATGTGTCATCTCAAAAATAACAGCCACATGCTGAATCAAAATCTTCAATGAAAATAGTCTTGATTTACGATACCATTAACCTAATATGATAAACAAACGTGGAAACTATCATTTACCGTGTTATTTATCGACAGTCAATCTTTGTGAAACGTTTCTTTTCACGATTCTCCAAAAACCATTCCCTTCTAACTCCTCATCGCCGCAGCGCGTTTGGTTCTCTGCTTCTACTTAATGCGTTGTACCAGAACGGGAACCAATCAACATAGCCCTTGAAGACATTTAGGTCAAGGCCGAAATTTGTTTATTCGAATGAAATTCACGATATTCTTTGACTTGCGATTAAATTTCTGCTGTGAAATTATTCATTTCATGTTGTAGTTTTTGCAAATCAAACGCAATTTCTAAAACGACAACATGATCATACAAACGCGCACCTGTTTTCATATTTACGACAACAAACCTAATGCGCACGCATCATCAGCCACGTGCTTTATTTTGAAAGGATAGTTCTTTACAAACAAGCGCATATAATTTTATCGTATTTTCTATAGGATTTATTTATTAATTATCATTATCAGGTAGTTGTATTTGTTAATACAACATTTAGTCCAGCGTTTGAAATGAAATAGATAAAATTCAAGTATCTGCTGTCAGGGACGTGTCTAGGCATACGCACCAACGCACCTGCGTTCAAAGAGTTGGACAAATAACAAGAATCAAAGCGCTGGTAGCGCTGGAATCCTGAGGTTAGACAGTTGTATTATCAGCAACAGAGTGCCACACACACAGCCACGACCGTGGTCCATTGGTTTATTATTTATCACTGAAAATAATAGTAATTTATTTACATGTTTTAGGCAGTTTGTTGATTATTGATATTGTTTTTATCAATTTTCATGAAAACTGCATATAATTATGATTTGGACTTTTTATGTAGATTTGTTTTTTATTTCATTGAAATACATTTTTTAACACAACTATACTTTCTCTTTGATATCTTAGCTAATTATTTGAAAAAAATATTCATATAAATAAAACAAATTATGCTCCTACCGATTATCCAATCCAGGACCTCTCACTCCGTAAGCGAGCATCCTCACCGCTACACCACAAATCTTCATAGAGTTCGTTTTTAATATACATACAAACCAGCTGTCAATAGTGTAGCTGCGCAGTAATCTCATCATGTTCGTCTTTTGTTTTAACGTATTTCATTTGACTCCACTCATTAAGCAACATCAAGGACTTGGCAACATATATATATGTAACGAATTTGGACTCAGTGGAGTTACCGGATGTATTGAACTATATGGACTTAAGGATTTAAAGGAACAGTAGGATCCTTGTATTGTATATAAGTGCTTGACTTTAGTAATTTATGCAGTAGTTGTTACGGTACCATCAGTGAGGAGTTATATGTTAGGGTCTTGTTGTGGAATACTGATTGTATTACTAATTTGTCAATGTTATCAAATAGGGATAATACATTTATGAACCTGTGATTTGAGTTGTTCACTGTGTTTTAATCCTGACAAAAGAATACAAGCGTTACATTACATTATAATCTTTACGCCAAAGTCGTTTTATATTGATAGTGTAAACCAGATATGATCGATTACCGTCTTCTCATTGGAACTATTTTTTTGGCGTTTGGCGATGAACTTCTTCATTGGTTGTGATAGGGGAAGCCATGAAATCTATTTTTAGATTCTGCTACATATTTTGATTCTGTGAGCGTCGAAAACTGGTAGTAACTAAGAACAAGGTTGCAAGCAACCCTGTTAAAAAATTTATGTTAATTTATGTTGCTTTTTTCCTAAAGGGTATTGACTGTATATTTTATTTGATCCTCCCTTATGGAGAGTATAACATATTTACAAGTTTTAAATAATACACATATATTGACAATCATGAGTATTTGACCAACGAATAAATTCATGTATATAAATTACAAGCACATGCTAATACCATACCTTACGTCAATCAAATAGAATAAACCCTAAATGCTAACAAAATCACTATACAACCACATTGAACTTCAAAAAGCATTTCTGATATCTAGGTCAACATCACAGAGCAATGCCTGCATGATTTACTTATACCTATCAACTATTAACAAAACAGCAGACGAATAGGTTCAGTCATCACCATTAGCCAATCAAATGGCCAGTATTACCCAAAACCAGTAATAGGCACTACACTATATACTCACAAACAACTAGAATAAACTTGTACCCATGACTAAAATTAGTCTAGAAAATTCTAAAAACGCCCAAAATACAATGAATTAATCGATACCTTACCCGGTTCAGGGTCGAGAAGATTTACACAATTTAGAGTTCTGGGCGGAAATGAGAATTGCTAGGCCATTTGGAAAGACAACATAAATTTTACACGGTAAAATGAGTCATTTTTGACTCCCAAAATACTCCACGATGCATCTCCGGCGTTCTAAGAATTTTTTTTTCGGGGGAGCTTACTAAGATTGTTGGGCCAAAGTTATACGAACGACCGGTGGTGACATTCCAATGCAAGATTTCACAATTTCACGATTTCAACTTCATTATTTCATGTTTTGAAATTGTGAAATCTTGAAGTTGAAATGTCACCACCGGTCTTTCGTATGTACTTATTAAATATTCTTCTACAAAATTTTGCATTCACTTGTGGTTACTAAACCTGATCGAATGTATTGTACCAGATAATGTAGTACAAATGTACGTACAGGCCTGCAGGTACAGTTAGTGCCTTTAGATCCCTTATAAATCTCTGCACCCGTCCTTGTTCAAGTCCTCCACCAATGAGCCAACACCCATGTACATATTATATCAGGATTACTCATTGGTATCAAAGATCAGCATATAGTCTATTCTTAGAACCGATGGTTGCTGTCGTAGTACCAACGAGTTCTGCTGATATAGAACCAATGAGTAATATTGATATATAACCAATGAGTTATGATGATATAGCACCACTGAGGAATACTGATATGGAACCAATCAGTTACATGATGATATTGTGCGGTTAAAAATGCTTGGCCAAATATCGCAGCAGACCTATATATAAATACATGTAATATAAAAATAGCGGTGCTTAAAGTGTAAAGCTATATATCTGACAAGAAAAATCAATGCTACATAAATTAAAAAAAAAGTGTAAAATCTCATTGTATTCATAACCTTATAGTGTTTACTTAAAATAGTTTTTAACAAAGAACTGTAATTTAAAAAAACAAGATCGTTATCAGAATAAAGTGTTTCCTAATAATAACGATTCAAGCAGCTTTTGCTAAATTCAAACTTTCCCCGTTCGGTTATAAACAAATATGTATTTATCTTTGAAAAGGAGGAATTAAAACTCAACAAAAGTTTGCTGACATTTAATTTCCAAGGTCTTTCCCTTCCATTTTCTATTTACAGGTGAATTTGATACAAAATATGTAGGTCGCTTCCAATAGTAATTGCTGGAATCAATGGCACAGAGGTAGGTATGCTTCTTTTCACATGCGCACAATTATTATTCTGCAAAAGACATAGGTTTACGCACTTTAAGTTTAAGGGAGGTAACATCCGGTGACTTTAATAAACTGGAAACCTTACTTAATTCCCTTGATTTTTGCATTATCCCCCGTGGTAAGAAAATCACTAGCACTGATTTATATACATTATACATTCAGTCAATAACATGTAATCCATCTAGCTTACGAAACGTAAGATTATTGGTTCGCCTGGGTCTTTCTCCTCCGTTAATGGCCAAACAACTCTTGTAAAAGGTGCGACGTCAAACACCAGAAAAAATACAAACAATTTTACTTTGTTGTAAGCCAGTCATATGGTGTTACATGCGAGGTAATGCTTATATTGACAACAAAATTTATTGAATTGTTATAATACAAGATAATGAAGGTAATGATGTTGACGACTATTATGGACTAAGTCGATCAATGTCTGTGCTGTTTTGGTCCGGTCGACGTAAACATCTGTGTGATTATCTATGAAAAATAGAAAACACATGGTGGCGTCAAATTAGAGGGTATTATTTAACTCTTCGATGTGCTAAAAACATGCATATTGTATCTAATTTCTGGATACTAAATACAAGTACAGCAATACCCTTTGGGAGTAGCAAAATTATGTTACTGTACAGATGATGTTGCTATAGAGAGGTTTAATAAATGTTTAAATCTTGCAGTGGGGGAATTCATGCTATTGTTTAAGTAGAGAGGCTGGTGCTCAAGAGAGGGCCACTCTGGAGATGTTGTACTGTATATCATATAAAAATTACTGTAGTCGAAGATTTCACAATATTCGATAGTAGCACGACACTGGATAGGTGAAAACCTCAAATTTCAGCAATTCTCATCAATGGCGTCATTCTCCAAAAGAAAGAGCTTTCCATATATTCCCGGCGAAAAGTACCGAGTCGGTCCGGATATTTCCGTATCCTTCCGTAAAATATTACCATATTTGGGTAATGCCGGCTGTCGACCAACAGGCCTCTGTTAGATAATGTAAACTGGCTTCATCGGCAAATTGCATGGCAGACATTTAGCCATGATGGTAAAACATACATGTATAAAAATTATATTTAATCACTGTACCCGGCGTTTCCAATGTTTTTGTGTTTTGTCAATGAAGGTAATATCAACAATATACTTACGTGTTTCGCATACTTTATTGTACAATTAATGATGCTCAAGTCATTTATGCTCATTGACTTAAAACATTTCAATTAAATAAATTGAAATACAAATGTATTACGTGAAAATATGTCAGTAAAAATAATTTAATTTGAATTACCGAGCATGCTAAAACATGATAACAGTGACTGTCAAATTTTGATAAAATTGAATTATAATTTTAGCAATTTCAAAGTCCTCGCGTGAATGGTTAGATACATTTTCGAGGTGTTTCGTACGGTAAACATTTATATGTAATGTACATATACATAAATGATACTGAAAATAAAGAATATATATATTTGTCAATAACTTAGCGATAGTTGTTCATATTCATTACACCTGAATGATTACATTTGTTAATGTGTCAAATAGACATTTATATCATCACAGCTGATGCTACAGATTTTGTTTTATTTTCGTAGGTAGTTTTGTAGTGATAATAAACCGAGCTCATTCATTGTGCAATGACAAAATATATCCGAAATGCTTAGTTTCAGTTAAAAAATGCCTTTTATTAAATATCTTGTCCTTTTTTCGAAACTAGAAAATATAAATGTCGATAAATTTGCTTCTCCGGCGAATTTCAGAAAAAGTAGTTATTTGTGCATACAGTGTAACCTCCATGAACGGTCTCCTCCGAACAACAGTCACCTCCCTGTTACAACCAATAT